>LN483865.1:52567-73136 GCA_900002565.1 Culicoides sonorensis
AACATGCAGATTAATTAGATGTATTGTTTATAAAACTTTATGTATTTGACGTTTGTTGTATGGCAATAAAATTTTCTTGAAATAATCTTCTTTTACGGTTAATTAAAATAGGTTTTGCAGAGTATTAATGGTATGCAGAAATTAAATTAGGATATCAACAATATGAGCCAATTATATTTTTAATTTTTGTTTTATTATGCTAATTTATAAGAAATTTCAAATTTCATATAAAGTGAATTTGCCATGAATTACCTTGAGTTGTTGATTTTCATTTAAATCAATTCTGTATTATTAGAAAATGAGAAAGTTTTTGTTGATGAAAAGATGTTTGTAAATACTTGATGTTCTCAATTTAAAAAATATGACGAAGATGTTATAAAAACACAACATTTGAAGAAATGAAATTTAATGAGAGTTTTATTAAAAAATGAGAAATTTTAACCACTGGGTGGCTTGGAAAAGTGCTTTTCGATCGGATTTGTTTCATTGAATAAAATCAGAATCGGAAAATTTGAAAAATTCGCAACTTTGAAAAAATTTGTAATCCCCCATTTTGAATATTTTGAAAGAACCATTATTTTTAAAAATTAAAATAATCTGCCATTATAAAATTTTGAAAAAATCGAATATTTAGGGAAAATTTGAGATTCTCTATTTAACAAGAGAAGCCCGACCGCACTCCAATGGATCATTCAGGAGTTATGGATGGAAATTAGTGTCAGACTTTCGAAGCGTCGGACAATCCGTCTGAAATAGAGCATCTTTCTTACAAAATGCACTAAAAATTGAAAAAATCTGCTTTTTTGGGAAAATTCTGGATTTTAAGATTTGACGTTTTCAGACTCTGGCCCTGAGTTAAAGTATAAGTAAAGAGTAAAGAGTTTTCAAGCTCTGGAGCTCAAACTAATGAGATTCGACAAATCCTTATAAAAAAACCTGACCACACTCCGATGAACCATTCCGAAGCTTTTGTCCTGTCTGATATAATGATGACATAAAATAAAAAAAGTGTAACAATTCAAGAACTTGTGGATCATGAAGGGAATACACAGCACATATTAAAACTACTGACACACATTACCCAAATAATTACCCCATACTCAGTGTAATCCTATTTTTACTAAAACATTCAAATAATTACCGTACATACCTTTGCACATATAAAAAAACAACATGTTTTTATGAATGACAACGACTAACGACAAACCCCATGTGCGCAAGTCACATATTCAAAATTTTCGTTAGTAAACATCACATTACATTCAACGTATACGGCTTCACATACTCATTCATTGATAAGAAATTTTCGTATCGTCATGTTGGTACTTTGTCGTGGAAAATTTCATACACCATACAAAATTGCACGTGAATAGACTAGAAGAAAAATGATATAAATTTTTTTTTCTGTTTCATATGAACAGTCGATATTTGAACATTGACTTGGTAAGATTACACTCACACAAATTTTGGTTCTTACAAAAGTGTAACGTTTTTCGAACCACGCGATAGATACGGTGGAAATTTATATATTATCGTAGATCAGTGTGCGTCTTTGTGTGTGGTGGTTCGTGTATTTGTTTAACCTAGGTCGGGTGATATGCAGCTCAAATGAAACATGCAATTCATGTTAAAATATATTCTTCAGTCGTTGACTATCCTTTGACCAGGAAACATCTTTCTCTCGTTTTCTCGGTATATTTCTATTAAAAAAAATAAAAATTTATACTGTTAAATATTAAATTAAAAAAAAAATATTTTTAATCTGATAAACAAAAATTTGATTAAAAAAAGTAAGGAATTAGCTGCCGCAGCAAATCCATAGTTTTGAGTGCGTGTTCATTTTCATAATATTTTCATCTATTTTATTTAATAAATATTTCATATTTTCATTGAAAAATGTCTTTTTAACGGTTTTTTTTAATATTTCAAATCAATTTTTATTTTGACAGCTCGAATAATCTGAATCGGAATCTGAAATCTGAATCGTGATGAAATGAATCACGTACCCTGTACAGAAAATTTTAAATTATTACATTTTTAAAACAATTCAATTGATGTAATTGAAAAATGTAATTAAAAATAAAAACATTTAAAGGTGTTCTACAATTCATAAGTAAGTTTTCACAAAAAACGTTTTTAATAAGAAAAATAAATCGGGTGGGACACAATGTTCTATGCAATATACTAATATATGCTAAAATTTGTGAAGTAATGCCCTATAGTTTTGACGTTTCACTCAAAACAAAAAAAATTATACAGTTTTTTTTTGCTACAAAGTGATGATTGATAAATCGAGTATAATAATGACTGTATTTTAATTTATATTTTAAAATAATAATGAATTTTGCAGATGTTTGATTAAAAATAAATATATAATTAAATTAAATTGATGAGGTGATTGAATAGAGAACGATAACATTGTTTATATAAGTCAAGAGCAAAAATTAAAAAAAAAATATATTTAAAAGAGAAAATGTAAAATTTAAGAATGCAAGTTAAAAATAAATTCAAACAAGAATAAAAATAGTTGTGTGATGACAATGGAAATTGTTTGTAATTGAAAACAAAATAACAGAGATAAGAAAATTTAAAAGAAAAGTTTTTACGAAGGTAGTTTTTTGCTCTGTGACTTTTTTTTACGATGAAAGAATTTTTCTATGATTTAACTTAAAATTTTGAGTGGTTTCTATTCTGATAAAGTAAAGATCATAAAAAAAATAATTTAAATTAAATTTGAGACCCACACATAATAATTTTTTCCGACAAAAAAATCCCTAAAGGTTTCATAAATTTTACAAACACAACCTTATTACAAATTTTTCTACTCTTCCTAGAATCCATACAATCATTAAATAAAAAAACACCTACGACAAAAAGAAAAAAAAACACACACAATGTAAGCAGAGAAAAAAACAAAAATAAATATTAAAGTGTAATTAAGTGGTATTAGAACAACCACAAGACATGCAAACAATGATAATATTAAAAAAGTGTCAAAAAAGACCCGTAAAAGAATAAAAAAAATATAATAATAAGAAAAACGACTTAATACAAAAAAAATAACCTATAATAATAATAATAATAGTAGTAATATTGTCCTTTATTATGTTAAGTTCATTCATGATAAGGAAAAAATATATAAAAAAAATAATAATATAAAAAAAGTAATATGATAAATTATTATTATTACACTCGTCGATGACACTATTACTAGTGAAAAAAATGTTAAGCAGATAAAAAAAATAGTAAAAGAAAATTGAATTTTTCTACTTAGTGAAGAAACAACATCATAATAGTGTGATAAACAATAAAAAAAGTCACTATAATACAATATCAGAAAAAAAGTGAATGAAAGTTTTCTTATTGTATTCTAAACAAACAAAAAAAAATCATTCTTTTGTATTGAAAGTGTATTGATACTTAAGGAAATTAAAGGAAAAAATATAACTGGAGTATTGAAAATTGATACACATTATAAAAGTAAGTGTATTTTCATGATCAATATTATTACTTTGTGGTTAAAGTTGATTTCTTCATTTGAATTGGACACAAAATTGAAATCTTAATAAGTTTATTTTCTGGTAGAGTCTCAAAAACTTGTACCATGGCTGATTGACGATTTTGGCCACAAAAATTTTTGGTCTTAACTTGCCACAGGTGGATTTTCATATATAACATTATGATAAATGATGATTAAATCCATCTATGGAACGAAATCAAATTGAGAATAATTATTTGATTGTTTCAAATGAAATTATGATACTCATGTTTGAATTTGGTCACTGATATTCTTGGATCAATTATTGTCGGGAAATGGTTGGCCAATAATTTTGCTCTGTATTCGAATTCTTTTTACCTGTCTCTTTTTCGACTTTAAGTAGCCGATACGGTCCTGTATATCTGGTTGATTGTACTACAGAGAATGCTCTCAAATTGACATTAGAATGAGTTGATTTGCTTATGATCTCTTTAGCAAATGCTGCTACTTTGATATAGTACAGCGGCTTAACAGGGATTACTTTTAAATGTCTACCTCGTTCGTACTATTGGCTGTGGGTGTCATCCTTGGAAATTTTTAATCTATTTTCAAGGCTCTCCTCTGCAATCGCTTAACCCTTTTGCTACAGCTCATTGAAATAATGAGAAAAATAAAGGTTTCTCTGCATAAATCAATTAATTTTATTAAAATAAGAATTTTCAGTTACATTAAATTGTAATTTTAAAGGAACAACTAAAAAAAATAAGGGTGGTTACAAATACTCAAACATCAAGATTTATCAACAATTTCAATGAAAATGGATCAAAAAATGACAATAATTTGTCGAAAAATATATTTATTTAATTATATTTTATTCAGTTTTTGCAACACTCACGGTAAATTTTTGATTTTGAGTTTGAAAGTTTTGAAAAAAATTGAATCATTAGTTTTTGTGTTTACTTTTGTCAGGATTTGAATTTATAATAGTCAAAATTCATATCTTGAAATATTCAAATGCACAAATTTTTTATTTTAAGTTAATCTTAAGGATTCAAATTAACTGTTAGAAAAGAGAAATTATTAATTTTTTAAAAAAAATATCGGTTTTCGTGACTTTTACCAGGTGGTTAGACGTAGTAACCACCAGTAGCAAAAGGGTTAAGTCTAAAAATGGAATCTGTACTGGCGCTTCCGAATACTTCTATTAAGTGGATTAAATTACTATAAATAAGAGAAAAAAACAGGTTTATTAAAATATGCAGAGTAATGAAACCCCGGACTCTCCAGAAAACTCCTATAATGGAAGAAATTTTATTAGCAAGAGTGTCAATATGAGATTTGAAATTCATTTGAAAGTCCAAAATGAGTCCCAAATATTTGAACTGAGTCACACTTTCAATCACCTTCCCATTAATTTATTGTTGCTTAAAGAACGGATGGGGTTCCAGGGGCCCCTTTTAGACTTATGTGTACAAAAATTCAAAAAATCAGAAATAAGAGTATTTTTAATCATGCTCATTTCCAAATAATACCTGGAATATTCATAAGGGTCCGAGAGACCTCACTGGTCACTGGTTAAGTGTTAAAAAAAATGTTGATGATGAAATGATGATTTTTCTAGAGCCTAACGTGCTGTATTTTTTTTCATTAAATTCCAATTGATTTAAATTTCTTTCACAGAAAATAAATTAACAGTATATTTGTTAAAAATTTATTGAAAACGTCTCTGACTCGTTATTTTTTTAATGGAACAAACTCAATAAACTTAATTATCTGTTAATTTCACGATGAACTGGTATAAAAATATTAAATTAACAGACACGATCACATAGAATGAAAACTTAAATTATCCAAAACTTTAATTGGCATTTCTTTGATTTCGATGATGACAAACTACCATAAAAAAAATAGTTAATTTTTTCATGAACATTCTCAAAAGCACTCTGGTGATTTCATTTTGAAAAAAAAAATCCGTCACAGAAAATTACATTTTCTTATTACTTCTCTATCATTACAATCATGATTATTACTTGTATGAGTGATAAAAATAGAAGATTCACTATCATTATATTATTTTATATACTGCTCATGTAATGAAAATATGTGTGTTATATACACAAAATAATAATAATAATAGATGATGTGTAAAATGAAAGTGTGAATGTGAACATATTATAACAAGAGAATGAATGTCAAATTACAGAGAAAGATATTGAAAAGAAAATTAAAAATGCCATTGGCAATCAAGTTGCAAGGAAATAAAATTGAAGAAAAAAAATGTATATAAAAAGTTTCCTCTTACTTCTATAATTCTGATGATGGGCCTTAAGAAAATTGTTATTATTTTAAAGAAAAATTTATTTTATTTAACTTTCATATGAAATCGCATATGACCGTAACACAGATAAGTAGAAAATAATGTATCCTTGCCCTCATTACAGATAAATTACGGTAATATTATTTATTTATGGTAACATTTTACATTTGTATATGAAATAACTGGGTTGGCGACAATTTTGTCCTTAATTTTATATCAACTTAATGTTAATGTAATGTTACATCTTTGCATTAAATTAAAGGAATTCTTAGAATGTAAATAAAAAGATGGTTAAACCTTTCGTTTCCTTGAAATTGGGGTTGAAAGAAAATACTCGAGTGTTTTTTTTTTTGTAAAATGTCCCGTAAAATATTTGAAATTTATGGTTTTACAAGAAGGGAAGGAATTAACTCCATCATATCAGAATGAAAAGTTTAAATTGAAATTTATAAAATTTACTCATCCTCTTAATTTTTAGTGAATTTTATTTTAAAAGCGGTTTGTTCACCGTCAAAATGTTACAATGAGGAAATTTTTAATGAATTGAGTTGCATCATAATGCAGATTTCCAGAAAATTTCATTAACACTATTTAAATACCATATGTGATTCCAGAACAATTTAAAAATTAAAAAAAAAATCAGTGAAATGTTACATAAAAAAAAATTCATCTCTTTTATGTAATAATTTTTATGCTAACTGCCAATTAAATCAAATCGACAAACAAAAACGAACTTACCTTTACAAGTTTTTTTTTTGTAGCCATTTAGTACCTTTGCCACGTGGCCTATTATCTGTCATCGTAATATTTTGTAAAATAAAATCTTCTTAAATTACTTTATAAATGAAAAATTTGATAAACTTTGTCTGTTCTCTCCCATGTTTAATTTTTTTTTATTTGCTTTTCGTTTGACTACTAATAAGGTTACAATTTAGGTCATTATCCACACCTGTTCATCCTGTTTAAATTATTTTTCGTACTTTTCATCCTCTTTCATTGTGTCTTATAGAATTCATGAAGCTAAGGTAGATACTAATTAAACTACGCTTCTTATTTGTATGGACGTATGCAAAAAAAAAACATTAACAAAAAAAAATCACTTAATTTTTTTCTTAAATATATTATTTAAATGCTAATTTGAGGACGATTTTTGTCAAAAGTTTATGTTCCTCGAATCAATATGTTGATTGCTTAATTTAAAATTAATTTTACAACGATGGTTCGGTTTTTGAACACGAGGAGACTGCTGGGCATTTTCCTTAAGCATACACAGTTTTTAAGAATATGTGGTCATTTTCCTACACTGAATTTGGTCTAGGGGGCTTCTTATGTCTACTTTATTCTCAGAATATGATAATAAATGGGTATGCACAAGAATCCGTTTGAAGTTCTGGGTGTTGCTAATTTCATGAGTAGGCGCCCCCTTAAAAACATGTGATTGTACCACGAAAAAATGACAGTAAAAAAAAGGTACAGGTGTAATTTTTTCACCTTTTTATTATACATTCATTGCCTTAATGACTCCCATTCAGTCATTTATGACCACAAACAAGGGAAATGTTTAAGATCAATTTCAAAAAACCATACATGTCAGTTGGTCTGTTTTTGCGTTTAAATTTAATAGTTGGTTTTGTACATCAAACACAAAAAAGGATGAAGTAGAATTTTTTTTTCAATGAATATTTAACCCACATAAAATACGTTAAAAAAACGTTTTTATGCAAATTCTCGTTTCCCAAAATTAAAATATTATTATAAAATGTAGGTGGTAGAGCATTAAAAGTACTTATTAAACAATTAACTCTGTTTCTATGAAGGTATGTGATGTTATTTTAGTTTCATTGTATTAAGTGATTAAAGGTTATCAATTTCATAGTTTATGCTAAAAAAACAAGGGTTTTGATGGATATTTTATAAATCTTTCTCTCATTCTGGTACTATCAGTCCAAATACTGTTATGTACCTTAATTTGTGAAAATTCAGTGTGAAAAAATGAATATTTCCTGTTTTTCGAAAGTAAAGGAAGTTAGTAAAGGAAACATATCACGATAAAATAAAATAAAATAAAATAAAAACATTTAGAAATCGTAGTATCATTATTTTTTTCCACTTGATAGAAGAGAATCCATTAGAGGCATTATACCGTTGAATGGAAATGACAAAACAAAAACATTTTAATTTGTGTAATGCATTTTTTCTGTATCAAAGTTTTATTTCTTTCTTTATTTTTGTTTGGTATTCCTGTTTTTTTTTCTTTTTTGTTATTTAAGATAAATATCAGGAAATGAGTAAACAAAAAAAAAGCATTATAGAAAACTCGATTCCAACTTAACGGTGTATAATTTATTCACACTTAATGACATGTTGCAAATTATATTTTGTATATTGAACATGGTGTTACTTTATTTTTTCTTTTTACGTTCATCTCTTAGCTCATTTTAAATGAAAATTGATTAATCTAGAATTTGTAACGATATTTTGATTTGAATAAAAAGGCATTGGTAGTTTTCCATAATTGACACCATTTTTATGTAGCGCTTTAAAATGAGCGCTTTAATTAAACGTGGCAAAATTCAGAACTAAAAACTTTGTTTTTTTTTTAATATTAAATCTCATTATCTGTCATTAAAATGTAAAATTTCTAACTGTAAAAAGTTGGTAAAAGTGTAATAAAACGTGAAACAAATAAAAAACACACAGATTATTAAAATAAGAATTTTTTTTATCGCCAACGGCATGGAATAAAAAATATTTTGAAAACATTTGAAGAGCAGGAGAAAAACAAATTCATAATCAGTAAAAATAATAAGGAAAAGCAAACAAAAACAAGGAGAACCCATTTAAAACGAAGAAAAATAATGAGGAACGTGTGTAATTTTCTTCCGCTTCTTACACCAATATAAAGAGACATTTGTTAAGCACTTGACACTTATCACTGTGACATTTTTTTTTCCTCTAGAGAACTTTGTTCATGTCTGACATTGACACATATTTTTTTCCCACCTACCTTCATTCTCATTTCATCTCACTTGTACATGCACATTATTTGTTTGTATGTAAATCATATCAAAGCAAACAAATTAAATGTAATTTAAATGAGCCTGAACTTTTATGCGAAAAACAAACAATAAAAATTAAGGTTAAAAAATCATCTTCGGGCTTACATTTCATATCCATGTTGTGTGATTATGTAATTTAAATGTAATTTTCTTCTATATCGGATATCAATCCAAATAACGTGAAATTCGAATCGAATTCAATTGAAGTAACTTATTCAAATAATAAAATTTTTACCAAAATTTTTCCTGTACGTGATATTTTGTGAGTTCATTTCCATTTCCATCTTAAATTGTTATTTTTTTCTTTCAAACGAATGTGACTTCTAAAATAATATCAATTTTTTTTTATTAAATTTTATGAAATAAAAGCTTCTTATCTGATGTTTCTGTGAATTCAAGGACAAACAATAATCATATATATTATTATTTTTGGCAAGAAAAAGATATATTTGATTTGATTAAGTAGAAAATGCTTTTACTCTTCATCTTTTTTTATTTTTATTTTCCTACTTTAAAATTGTATCATTTTGTATTCGAAATGTGCGAATGCATTGTGTGTTAGTTGAGTTATGGCAAAATATGTTCTAATAGAACTGTCATCATAAATTTTTAATCCAACGAAAAGATGGTTTTAAATTAAAATGATATGATACTATTTTAAATTTTATGAATTGAATTTCGAATAATTTCTGTGTATTTTTGATAGTTCCAAAGTTTACCGCAATTTGAAAGGGCGTTGAAAAATTACAGCGCTCCAAAGCAATTGTGGTCAAAATTTAAACTAAAAAATTTAAATTTTATCGTTTTTCTACATATTTGGAGAAATCGAAAACTTAAAATGACGCATCGATAGATATTGCGAGAACTGTCAAACTTGACAATGCAAAACATAAATTTAGGGGTTTCGAAAATAAATTGCTTTAAATGATAATAAAATTCAATGAAAAATTTTGAAGGACTCACTCTTTATTTTTTTTTATTTGTGCCTTTTAATTTGTATCACTTTCACTTCAATCTTTCTTTTACGCAATCAATACAAAAATAAAGAACTTGAAACATTGAATGTCATTTTTGATATATTTTGATCAAACAAATCAACAATATTTTCCATTTTAAACTAATTTCAAGGGCAAAATTGTTCATCAAATTGAGTTTTATTGATAAATTCAGAAGTTATATTGACATGTTTCTTAAAATTTTATTCCAGAACAACTGTCACAGACAAATTTATTCAGAAATTGAATTTATAACAATAATGGTTATGTCTCATATAATTTAATCAATGTTCCATTTGTGTTATTCACTTTGAATTACGAGTAAAATGTGTTTATTATTATACAATTTGTTATCCCCAAATTTATGACGACATACAAAATGTAAACAAATAATTTTCATCCATTCAAATAAATTTACATGTAAATGAATTAAATATTTAAATGTTTTCACTTAGCTTAACACAGACATAAAGAAAAACACACATACACAGAAAATTTTGTAATTTATCTCTCGTTTTCATATGTGTGCCATTTTTGGTAAGTGACAGCAACCAGAAAGCATTTTCTTGTCTAATTATGTACAGTACCCTTAAAAGGAATGAATGTTTGACTTGATATCTTTAGATATTCTCTTAGTAAGGCCTTACAATAATAATAGTTTACATTTATCTCAAAGTATTTTGAATATTTTACTATAGCAAAGCATTTGTCAAACACACCACTATTTTATTGCCTCAATATAAAATAAATGTTTTAAGAGTCATTTGAAGAAGAAAAAAGGGAAATGAAACATCCTTAATTGTGTTAATGGATTCCTTTTCCTTTTATATTGAAATTGACAGACATTCAACACAAATATCACAAAATCTACTATTTTTAATGATAAAAGTCATGGAAAATAGCTTGAAGTGATTACACGGTCATTTCACTTCAATTTTTGTTTATTTATTCTGTGTTTCGACTGAATGGAAAAATTTTATTGATATGACTTTTGATACATGGATTTTTTTGTTGTATTCATCAATTTGCGTCATAATATAAAAATGAACTTCAAAATAACGATATTTGAGGTTAAGAGAGTTCAAATTGCATTTGAATTATCATAAAAATATCCCAATTTGAATTGAGAGCCAATTTTTTACATATTTTTCATCGAAATATGCTAAAAACACTTTACAGGTGTTAAAAACGAAATAGTTTTTCCTAAAATTTGAATAAACACAACTAAATGTAATAAACAAGGGATTAAGCTTTTAAACGATAAATTGAATTGCAGAATGATAAAAAAATGAAAAGGGAAATAATAAAAAAAATCAACAAGGATACCGTTTGTTCAAAATATGATGAGAAAAAGGTTCCCAAAGGACTAATTCTTGTTTTATTTATCTTTTTTCAAGGCTTATGGAATATAAAAGAAAATTATGTTATTTTATCTTCATTACTTATTCTTATTCATGTTGATTGTTCTGGTGTGAAATTGGATTGCAACTGTACAAAAATATGATAATAACATTGGCCAACTGTTCAAAATTAAAGCTGATATGAAAATATGTGATGTTCTCGATGGGTCAAGAGAAACTCAGCAATTTAGATATACTAAAAATTTACTGGAATCTGTTTAGTTTTTTTTATCGAAAAGAATCAGAACTCAGAACCACAAACAAGCCCATTAAGACCATCAGTATACATGATAAAAAAGAAAACCGTATTTAGTGAAGCCCTCAAAACCTGGTTCAGCTTAGGAAAGTGACCACAGAACACAATCTCAAAAACTAATCAGGCACGATACCTTCACATTTTTATGATGGAATCATGACTGGCAATGCACTTGAATCGTGCTGTAGCAAAGCCCAAAATAGTCAAAAGCCAAAGCCAAGCTTTTTGCGAGCCCTTTACGAAACACAATGTAATGTGTTAAGGGCTAACGAAAGGAAATGCGCAATAGTTTCCTCTTGTTCAAGCTTACTCATTACACGCTCAACCCTAAAGTGGGGCACCATTGGGAAACCGTGTTCCCACTAGTACCCCACTGGTTTTGGGTCGAGAGTGTACTTAACTTTCGAGAAATACGCTCAACCTCGGAAACGCCTTCTTTGTACCACTATCAGAACCCGATTTGTCGAGCACTGCTTGACGTTTTCCACTAAACATGTTACAAAAGAGTTGTCTTAATTGTTGCTTTTCCTTCTCAAATAAACATGAACTGAGATATCTTTTTTCATACATATCTGCTGTGACTTATTTTTGCATTTAGCTTGCACATGCAAACACACAAAAGATACAAAAATAGATGTATAATAAGGGAACTAAAAAACTAGGTGAATGTGAATGCGATATTGATTAAACCATTTCATAAATATTTAACTAAGCAAACATCGTGATACATTTTCCATTTGAATTTAAATTCAGTCGTATTGTTCACACACATACACACACATGCACACACATACAAAGTACATGTAAAACCTGTTATATTTAATCAAATTGTTTTCATTGATCTTGGAAATGTGTGTTCACCAAAGTAGTGCAGGTTATAATAATAGACCAACGAGGGCAAAATGTCAATTTTAAAGTACAATATGTGACATTTTTTTTTATTTTGAACAATTCATATTTATTTACGTTGTTTAAAATAACGTAATGTTATTTTTACACACACACCATACACAGCATTGAACTGCATTTCGAAATGTTGTGTTGAAAATATTGACATTGGATTTTGCATTTGTATGTTTATACGTTTGATAACAATAGCAATGCAATTCAACAAAGGATAAGCCATTAAAAAATTAAATAGGAAAAAAAAAATTTAAAAATAGGAAAATCAGGTCGTGTTTACTGTTTTTTTTTTATTGTTAAACTACTATCAATGGATGTGATTTTAGAATAAATAATGCAAACAATTTTTTTATTGATGTTTAAAGTTTTCATAGTTTTGCATTTTCAATTTTATTTTTGTACTATAATAATTTTTTTTTCCTTTCTTATCTTGTTGCAAGCTGATTTGATCCGATGATAAACTTTTGAGATTTTTCTTTTGCGTTTTGTGAAAACTTGAAAACAATATTGAAATAAAAAAGAAAGGATAATCTATTTTGAATAATAAATAAATCTTAAAATGTATTTTTATCATATACAAAACTTATGCGCAATAAACCACTGTTCAAGATGAAAAAAGTTTATCTTTGATACTCGAGGATTCAAATTTTTAAAAATATGTTTCAAGAGTTTTCTAAAGTTGTTGAAAATATGCAACTAATAAAAAGAAGTTACTCTGTTTGCATGTTAAAAATTTTTGAAAAAAAACTGTGTAATGAAACTGTCAAAGAAAATTTCATGATCAACCAGGCGTTTCCATTTACGTTGAAAATTGAAAGATTGATGGGTGTTAAGGGATTCGAAACTCGAAAAGGTCTGCTACTTCATATTTTCTGTAAGAAGATTTTAATAAAAAATTTAGCAGCTGAAAATTTGTTTTATAAAGTTACAGGGAATTAAAAGTCCTTGAACAGGCTGAAGCTTAATTTCTAACATTTTTAAGAGAAATTTCTGTTCAAGAATTAAGTTTATTTTGAATGTTATTGAATTTTAACCGTATTGAAATTTCCTATGAAGGCAAATAAGCCCCAACGTATTTTTAAGCCGTCGGCTTTTAAAATTTCTTTTTTTTTCTTTCATTTTCAATCCGTATCTTGTTGAAGTTTTTCAACATTTTTTCATGGAAATCACTGCAATCGTTAAAAAATCAATTTTTCACGACAGCTTTTTCGATTTACATCGATACGTTGAATATTACATGCATAAATAACCGTAAATGGACAAAGACTTTTACACTGGCTTTTTTTTGGTGAATTTGAATTTTTTTCTACATGTAAATCGAGAAATTACCTCTAAGCGTCGTCATCTGATGGGCTTAATCGAAAAACAAAAATACAAGACTTTGTTTTACCTTTTATTCCAAATTTTCAGCTAATTTTCATCAATTTAACTTTCAAAATGTAGAATTATAAAAAAACTGTGTACCATTAAATGTCACATCATGTAACAGAAGGTTCAAATATTGCTCATTTTTCTTTATTTCTCTTATTATGTAAATTATGGCCAGTTTTATGTGTAAGGTAGATGTGAAAATCAAGATAAATTGGGTACAAAATACTTGTTGCTATCCACAAATCTTTCGCATTAAAT
Source organism: Culicoides sonorensis (assembly GCA_900002565.1). Taxonomy (NCBI): domain Eukaryota; kingdom Metazoa; phylum Arthropoda; class Insecta; order Diptera; family Ceratopogonidae; genus Culicoides; species Culicoides sonorensis. Next base: position 66,605 of record LN483865.1, read on the forward strand.
CATGATTTTCAAATGAAAATATATACACATAAATTCAGTCGTCTTTTTGTTTCGGCTTTCTTTCATATACATTAACTGTAAATTAAATTTTATTATACCGAATAAATTATATAATGGACCACGATATTTAATTTTGTATTTTCCTGGTCTGACGATGGTGTGATGATGTTTATCAATTTACATTTTTTTGTTGGTCTCATGTTGATTGCAAATTAACTTGAAAATTTTAGGGCAAATTTGGTTATTTTGATAAATTTATTTGGTATTGTATGGTAATTTGTTTGAAATTGAATCGTATTATTATTATATAAGAAAATACTTTGCTATTAAATTGTACTTGAATTCATTTTTGAAACTTTATCATGCACTCATTGGCTGTCGGATTGGTTTTTATTTTCAATATAAAAAAATAAAAGTTTATTTTATTTTATTTTATGAGAATTTCATTAGAGATAAAACTTTTTCTATCGATTTTGGATTTGAAATTGCATTATTTTCACATTTATTTATATGCCATTAAAACTTTATTTTGTTGTACTTTATCCCAATGCATCTATTTTACAAAATAAATGGAATAAGATTAGATATTTTCTTATTTTTGCAATACATGTTCATATTTTCAAAAATAAATAGGATTTCACAGAAAGACGTGATTTGCATCCGGTTTCCCTATTTCTTTCAAATAAATTTTATGATAGAATTTCAACTCAAATTCATTGAAAAATGGAGACGACTGGTTTTTCTTAAAAATTCATTTCAAATTAAATCACGTTATAAAATTTTAAACAGTGCCAAAATGAATGATGGACAGTGTCTCGTTTAAATTCAATTAAGTCTTGAGAGATATCCGTTTTATTTGCCATGATGAGAATACAAAAAAATTAAATGGAATCCCTGTAGCCGAATTCTTTCAAGTTAAAATAAAGATATCGTTAAATTTTAATAAAACATCATTGTACAGCTTCAATTTCTCTATCGTTAAATATTCAAATAACAATTTAATTTCTTTTCATTTCCGTTCCTTTCTCGTACTCGAGCATTGTTCGAATTTTAATAGATTTAAACTTTTAGATTTTGTCAAGTGACGACCGATTCATGTGAAAATTCCCATATAAAGAGTAAAACGTTTAGAAATAAAAATCAAATCTGTTAATTTGAAATAAAAAACGAAAAAAAAGAATAATTGTCATGATATACTTTTATTGTGTCACCGTGAAATCAACCAGTATGAAAGGCATGGAAAAATTACAATGAAAAAAAAAGTGAAAAGCAATTCAAATTCAATTAAGGGTACTTGTTATAAATGATTAAATCAGTCAAGAATTACAGACTGACTGATATGGCGTGACAATGAATTTTTATAAAAGGAATTAAATCACAATTGAAATGATGAAAATTGAATTTAGATTATTTTTTTTATGGTTATTTGGGGAAACCGTGAAAAATGTCGCCTTTTGATTTTGTATGAGCTCATTAATTATGGTAATTAGTTTTATTTTATTGATTTGATAGGAAGGAATTTCTTTAGATGACAGCTTGTAAGACCAATTTAAAAATTGATTTCTGATTAATTGGAGGTGTGAGATGTTGATGAAATATTTGTATATTTTTTGATTTATTTAGAGAAGCTTGTTTGTAGTACATTTTTTCTATAAGAAAAGTGACATTGAAGGGTTAGCTAAGGGTTCAGGCTAAGGGAAATTTCTTGAAATACTCAAGGTTCACGAATGACGCTATTGATAAGCTTGCACATAAAAACAAAGTTCGCTGACTCACGCCTATTAGTGAGAGTGTTCTTATTCAAAAGGGAGAGACGATTTTCATATGAAGGTACGGGTTGGCTCAGCCAAGACTCAAAGGACAAACTTCAGAAATTGTTTCTGGACTGAATCTGTCCGATTTTTAAGCAACACCGTGTAGCAGTTCAAAGCAACACTAGAATAGTTCAAAAGAGGTCTCACCAGAGCGCAGAATAGCGATTTCGTTACAAAAGCCCCAAATGGCTTCCTTGAGTATCTCCGGACCATGGAGGGTCCTATCTTCAATTTCTGTGTCTTCCTTTCAGGTATGAGGTAATCCATGCTACCGTATCATTGGACAATCCATATGACTTCAATTCAGATATCAGCAAGTTGATATTGACTCTATCAAAAGCTCTTGGAATTCATATTAAATTACTTATTTAGTAAATTTATAAATCATGGGCTATTTTTTTTAAACTTGAAAATTGAATTATATTGAAATTCAGAAAAAATATCATAAAATTAAATTTGTTTATATGATTTATCATTATTTTTTTAACAATGAAGTAAACAAAAGCATTTTTCTATGCACCGAAAATGCTATTTTTGTCGCCAAGGGAATAAAAAATAATAAACAAAAAAAATTTAATTTACTTTTATTATTGTGATTGTGTGGGAGTTATTTTTAAACAGAACTCAACAATACATAAATAATGTTATTTAATAATAATAATAATGTTAAATTAATGATGACTTTGTCTTTGTTTTATCAAAAGGACGGTTACTGAACCGAGAAAAGGAAGGAAACATGAATGGAAAATAAATGAATTTTTCAAACAAGAATATTAAATCATCTGCTGTACTTCCGGGACTTAAAGAAATATTATGAAAAAAATGTAATGAAAAAATTGAAAATTATAACGAAAATATGATTTTTTTATTCAAAAGCCGAAAAATCAGCTCAAATTATGTATTTTGCCATTTTAGGCCTCTTAATGTATGAAATATTGACTTGGTCAGTTCAGCAAAGTTGCACCTTGAAATATTTTCTACAACTTTGCTTCAGGTCACTTTTACCTAAAACTTACGAAAACATGAGTTTATATTTTTCCCTTTTCCATATCATCTTCCGTGCAAGGCAGACGCCAAATGTACTCCAAATTCTGCATATTTCAATAAATCTCACGTAAATAACTTTAAAAATTCCACTCAAATCGAACTGTGTCATTTAAATTTAAAATACTTTTAAAACTAAAATAAAAATAAAATACTTTTAAAACTAAAATAAAAATAAAATAAAACAAACCTCAAATCCTAGTAAAGCCTACCTTTTATTCCTTAATTACAGAAAAACCATCCTCAATTCTGTATATTTTTCTTTCAATTCAACTGAATCAGCAAAAGAAAATATACCTCAACATGATCCCTTTCTCATTTCCCTCAATATTTATTTTTTTTCGTCGTGCTTAGAAATAAAATTATATGGTTCACTAGTTAAATATGGTAAATATACAAGAAAAATAAATTTTGTAATACAAAATACAAGAAAATATAAAATACAGTAAAGAGCAGAAAAAAAAAACAAATTGAATTGGAATTTTTATCGGTTGGTGATTGAGAAATAGAACATTTTTTTTATATTTTTCTACTTCTTTTTATATTTGCTTGAATTTGATGTGATGGAAATTCACTAACTCTGAATACTTGCATTGCAGGAATATGAAGTAACATTAGCAATGTTTTACTTGATTGCATTCAAAATAATAATATGATAAAAATCAGTCGAGTTTCAATGTTTTTCTTTCTTTTATGCTCACATTTTATCATAAAATGAGAAAACAATTGTGATTGAATTAGGTGAAATGTGCAATTTATTCCGAGTAAATTTTATATAGACTAAAAAACAAATAAAAATGATTTAAAATCTGTATTGTATCAGATGGTTATCATGATGTATTTTTTTCTCAAAAATCAATCTACTCTCCTAATGGAATTCAACAAAATAAGATTTTTTTTTTGTAAAATGTTTAATAAAATTTTATTTGAAATCTCATCAAAAAAAATAAAATCAAAACAAAAAAATACTCAATTCGATATGAATAATATGAAAAAAAAAACAATTTCAACAAAAAAAGGACTTTTATTTACTTTTATATTCTATTATTTTAACGATAAATTGAATTCGTTTGTCGTTTTTTTTTAACATTTGACATGAAATAATTCTACAAAAACCCACACATGAGTTTAATGTCGAAAATCAATGCATGCAATGATTGCAACACAACACGTTCATCCGTGGTGACAAAAATGTTCTAGAATTTTTTTATTGTTTTTAAATGTATATTTCATATGATTTTTTTTGTTAGTTTGAGCAAATTTAGTTAGAAAAACCGTTTTATGAAAAAGCACAAAAAAATATAGGACAATTTAGTTTCAGTTGAATAAGTTTATACGATTTTTTTTTTATTAAGTTTGTGTTGTTATGTGAAAATATAAAATTTGTGAATAAGTGCAAAAAAAATGTAGTTCATGTTTTAATAACGTTACATCTCTAATTAATATTTGAATGTAATTGGAACTATGGGAGTTGAATGATATTTGAAACTAAATTGACTGTTAAAAAATCAGGGAATTTTATATTGCAAAATATGCGTTTTTTCCGAAAATATAGAGGAAAATGATTGGATCACGTTCAATTGAACAATTTGTGGTTTTTTTTCCTAAGTGGAGTGCATTCAAGATCACTGCTCGCACTTCGACCTATAAGGTCTTGTGTGCTTCTCCTTACGAGGGGATTTAATTCTCCTTCAATACATCCCAATACGTCAAAGAATCTTAAGATAACTTTAGAACTCCTTATAATTCGTATGTGTATAGATAGCGGAAAAAGTATAACGCGCTCTGTACGTAAATTTTAAGGAGTTATACCATGCATAAAGTAGTAGTAAAGGGAGATGGAAAGTCTCTCTGAAGTACCGAGACCTCACTCTAGGGTTCACACTAACAGAGATGTGCTTTGATGTTTCATCCTCTTCTTGGATCACTCCTTCTGTTAAAATAGCAGATTAAAACTACTGACTTTCGTTTTGAAACGTTTTAATCCTAAAACACATTTATTACTTAATTAAATCCAGTTCACATTAATTTTATATTTTGAACTTACGGTTCTATTAATGCTATAATGGCTCTTGCCAATTAATCCTTGAAATAAATCCTCAAAGATCTGTAATCTATAATGTTATATATGAAATGAGAACCACTTTAAATCAATATGAAATATCTCTCACTTATGCTATAAACGACACGTGGGTAGAACTATCTCTTATTTAACTAATTTTATATCCTGGTGCTGCGCTAATCTATTTAATAATAATATTTTATGTATTACATACTAATTTAACATTTAGGTGGTTCTTACTCTAATTTTCTTGTTCAATTTACTTTAAAAAACTAACATTTAATAAAACACTAAATTGTCTGACATTAATAACGTTTTAACTTGATTCTTGATTTTAACTTTTCGATTGACCTTGAACTAATTTGACAATCTTAATTTTATTTTCCACACCTTCCTTTCCTTTTAAGATGAGTGCGCGTAAGCCAGTGTCCTGTTAGGAGACCCGTCAGTTTTCTGGCGTAATTTTTTAGAAATATCTCAGACTCACTCCGCAAAAAAGCTCAGGGCCGATAAATTTCCCTTTAGCTCTCTTCCTTGCCAGTTCATCCGCCATTTCATTACCTTCGATCCCTTCATGACCTGGTACCTACATCAATGTGATCTTCTGAAGATGTTTTGCCACTTTGTTGAGGAATTTCAAGCATGTTTTCACCAAACCAGACTGGGGCAAATTGAAAATTACTAACGGCCATGGAATTTTGTATGATTTTCATTAAAATTAACTCTAAACCTTACTTTTACAAGACGATCGACTGCAGCCTTTCTGGCATTTGCCAGATTGCCCGTATGGTCAATCCGCCATTGAAACCAGATGAAATGATTGGCGAGTTCAAGGCTTGTAGCGATGATGGTACAGTTCTAAGGAAAAAAATACACTATTACATTATCGGTGTATGAACTGATACTCTGAGGTTGCTAACCCTGTCTTCGGGATTCATAGTAAAATAACCTTCTCGTCTAACGAAAATTTCCTGAAACGGATATTTCATATTAATATCTTGCAACAAAAAAAAACAATGTTTTTACAAAAAATTCATAACACGTGTTGTTAAATTATTTCATCAATTTATTAATCATTTTGACCCACACTTAATGTAACCCACACATTTTCATTAGTATTTGTTTTGAAAGAACAAAATCTTTTAATATGCTTCTATAAAAATTAAAACAGGATAACATTGCGTAGGTTGATTCACAATCAAAAATAGGATCAAAAAATTAAATCGATTATTTATTCATTAATGGAAAGATTTCCATAAAAAGTTTCCATATCGATATATTTTTATCAATAAACAATATTTTACGTAACCTACGTTAAACTCATTGGTCATGATGATCCTTGTTGTTTATTTTTTGGAAATATTTATCGTAAATCGATCCAAAAATAGAATCAATGTCAAATAGTAAAATATTTGATTGACTTACAATACACTGAAATAATTTAGAGGAAAAAAAAATACAAAAACATTAAGTGATGAAATTAGTTGCTTATTTACGAAATATCGTTACCTATTACGTTATGATGTTATTTTTTTTCTAATGACGTTGATAATGTAATTTATTATTATTTTTTTTACGTCTTAACAACAAACAATTTATACATTTAATTTAT
>LN483864.1:0-72606 GCA_900002565.1 Culicoides sonorensis
GGCTCGATCTTAATCGAGGAGACCACAATAGGACTCTTTGAGACCGCGGTGGTGCCCTTGTAGAACCTAACCTAACCTAACCTAATCAATTAACCGAAAGTGCTCTAATTTGTCAAATAAACATTTTTCATCACAAGCAAAATAATAATAAAAAGTAATTCAAGTCTTAAAATGATTGAATGCTGTTTTTAATCTTCAATGAGTGGTATTAAGATAATAATTCATCGTATTATGGGATATCCATTCAACTAGAGTGGGACGATTTTTTGTCTGAAATTCATCAAATTTATTGAATTCTGTTAATTTTCCTTGAATTCAAGTGACCTATTCTAATTATTTATTATATCGATTGTAATTAAATGGAAGTAAAAAATAAAATTTCTAACAAAAAGTATTAAAGATTGATATTTTTCAATAAAATAAATTGCCTTTTTCATTGAATATTGATACCGACTTTTTATTGAAAATAAAGCAAAGCGTGTTAAATATTTAAGAAGACACTTACAACAAATACATTTTCTTGTAAAATGTACATTAAATGGCATTCAATATTGTTTCATGTTCTCGTACGAGTGTATTACACATAAAATAACACACAGCATTGTAAATTGATGTAAAATAATAAGAAAATTTATATCATTTTCTATCAAATAGCTTTCAAATTTCATTCTTTTTTTTTAATAGAATAAATCTTAGTACAGATAAAATTTATCGTTGACAATATTTCTTCTTTTTTTTGTCAATACACGGATGTATCGCAATATTGTCATTAGCATCGTGTTACACTTCTTTGCTTTACTTTACTTTCATAGATGATCAAGTTAGTTTTTATTTTTAAATTTTTTCTTTAAAAGTTGTTGAATGAATGATGATTATGATGATGGTGAATCACAAACACGTGTACAGTAAATTGAAAGTAACATGAAAATTATGATTGCGTGATTATTGATTTTTATTTCATTTAAGTGATCATGAAACTACAATACAATGCAAAAAAAAACATAATTGCGAACACGACACATATGAAAGAGAAAAAAAAACGAAATGAGTGCCAAAAAATCTTTGCTTCCCTTTCGCTAATATACAAAATACCTCTATTTCTATTATTCGAGATATAATTTTCAATTGATATTTCAGTCTGATACTGTCATTTTGATTTTCCCATTCAACTACATTATTGTTCGATCGAAACAGATAGCCAAATTTTTGGAATTATGTTGTTTTATTGTCTTGTACTTTTATTATTATTATTATGATTAGTGCTAACAAAATTTATATCTATAGATATGTATGTTCAAAATAAATACAAACTGAGATTAAATTGTACACAATTGTTTTTGGGCTTTTTGGGGAAAATTGTGTTGTGTCGCATTGAATATATGTGACAAATCATAAAAATGACATGATAATAATGAATTCATAGAAATACAGGAATTGTTATTTTATTATTTGTTGTCGTTTATTTAGGGTATTTTCGTTTTGACAGAGGTGGGAAAGTTTAATTTCTTTCACACACACACACAGCGGACACAGAAGCTAAGTAAACAATTAAATGTTGATTTTGTGAGATACGAAGTTCAATGTGATGTTCTAATTAGTTGAGTAGTGGCTCTGAGCAAATTATATTCATAGATATCAAGGTCAAGGTAAATTAATGATTACTGGACTTATTTATAAAGTGATTCTTTTTAGAAACGGCTCAGACGGTCATCGTAGTGTGACGTCGATCTAAGGACACTACGAAGGAAAAAGGGAAAAGAAAGCGCAGAAGATGGAACTCTGGAATTCAATTCATGAACTCTCCCAGACCTTTTAATTACTCTAGCCCGATAAGGATGCGACTGCTTTCGGTTGACTGTAAAAAAGTTAAGATTCAATCTTAGGCTTCCGGAAAAGGTTGGACACTTAATATTGAAGCTTTGTTGAACTATGAACACAATAGCACCTTTTGAGATCGCGTTTAAGTCTTGGAAATTTTTCACCAGCGTAACAGCAACTTAGTGAATCATTTTAAAATCTGAGCCACCTGAGTACACAGAACGTTGAAAACGCACCGTAGTACAAAATGACTTGGTCCGCAGACGGAGATCTTTGATTAAGGCTTACAGGACATTCGATGAATAACATTTTTATCGCATTTCCAGTTGGTTTTAAACGAAAATTCAAGCCTTTTGGGCGGTCTTTAGTCTATTTTTATTATGCGGGGTGGGCTGCGGGGCGTTTTCAACTAAGAGTGTAAGCATTCATTTCATCCACCTCCAAATACTTTTATTGACATTTTTATCATTAGAAAAACAAATTCAAATCACATTAAAATCTAGGACAATTTCAGTTAATTAACCAAATTTATCTGAGCAACATTATCATAATTTTTTTTCAACATTCCACTTGCCCTCTACATCACACACTCAACACAAATAATTGCATTTCTGCCAAAAAAACATCATTATTATGTTTTTGTTTATTATTTATTTGATTCATATTATAATGATAATAATAAATATTTTGTATCAAAATTTTGTCATATTTATAATTCATATGGAAATATGCTTTACTACATGTTTTTTTTTATTTTATTATTATGAATAATTTATAGAGACATGTTTCAAAATAACAACAATAATAATGAAATGAGACAAAGAGGGAAAATAATGAAAAGCTGTCAAGAAACATGAATTTAACATTATTTAATTTTTCTTTTATGGATAAAAATATTTTTATTATTATTAAGTTAATACCAATTTCTACCTAAGAGAGTATTTTATTTTAAATGAAACACAATGTTTTAAGAAAAAAAAAATGACATCTAGACTGACATAATTAAAATACAGAATTAGTCTCAATGGAATATTTTTCATTTCTTTGTATTTTTTTTCTTTGTTTATTTTTTATTTTATCACTTTTAATACTGAATTATTTTTTCTTGTAAAATCATATTTAATCAGCTTCTGTTAAAATAAAAGAAAGAAAGTTCTTTAATTATGATGAGATGTAAACAAGGTTCGAACCTTAATTTCTTTATAAATAAATTGAATTCAAATGAAGAAAAGTACATTAAATCAAAAACATTTCACTCATCTCATTCAAAAAAAAATATAAACAAATACAATGAGTATTAAATTGCGATTATAAAATTCTGTTTAAAGAGAAGTCAATTTCAGCACCTCTTTTTTTGCTCATATACCCATTTATGGTTCATTAATTCGGATGCTTGACTTGATTTTATTTTAACTGAAATATAATCCGCTTATGTCAGACTCTCTTTTTCTCTTTTAAAAGGCATTATCATTAAGAATTAGCTGTGTGTGTTTTTTTATTATTAAAGTTTTATATAATTTGACTTGTTTTTTTTTGTTGCTTCTTATAAGAAAATGACTAGTGAATGGTAGTTGCTCTAACAAAAATAATGTTGATCCTTGTCAACAGATTAAATTTTATGAAAAGCTTATTGATTTTATTTCTTAAATTTTATAGGGTAAGGGGACGTTGTACATGGATTTGAGGTTACGTGACATAGACGTGGGCATTGAAATTTAAAAAGATAACCCAGGATCCATTGAGACTTCGGTGGTACCTTTGAAGAAAATTTTAATGGCACATCCTTAAAAGACTATTCAAATCTACAGAGCGAATAACCTGCTCCAAGACCACAAGTGCGGCACATTGTGCATACCCGTTATCATCATCAGAAGACTTTAGCTTTTATTCTGTTATCCCAAACAGTCGCCATCTTTATCTTATTTGTAACTCAAATTGAGTAGCTGAAAAAACTCCTTCTTGAAAAACTGGTCCTTGAACCTGAATTTAGAAGATTTTTGACTAAAATCTTAAGAATTTTTAAGAAATTGTAGACTTCACGTTCGTGGAGCTTTCTTGAACCTACATTTCATTGTTTTTTCCTCTTAACTACGACTTTCTGATAGGATATTCATCGAGTAAAGTAGGTTCTCCGATTAAGTCACTGATGTTTTAGCTAAAATTACACAATAAAAAACTTTTCGTCAGCCACTCCGATTGGGCTAAAATTTTAAATAAGAGGAGGTATTTTATAGTAGATCATATCCTATAAAGGGCGACTAAATCAAAGAACCTACTTTACTCGATGAAAATCCTATCAGAAAGTCGTAGTTAAATTTAAAAGGATTAATCAAACTTTTATTATAATTAATAACCTCTTTATTCCGCATTTCACATAAATGTCTCTTTTAATTTCTTTCACCTAATTACTCTTTTAAATTATTGAATATCTAAGATTTTTTTTAAATTAATTTTCACTTACCTGATTACCATCATATGTCCAAGACCCAAATTTCATGAAGCACGTTTGTTGATCAAATGGAAAATAGCGAACATCAATTTCACATGATGATTTAAAAATAGCTGGCGGTGTCCAAATAACTCGACCAGTATAGTGTAAAATTGCTTTTGTCAAGGTTGTCACAACATATTCGCCATCAGCACTGCAATATTTAACAGAAAAAAAAATTGCAAATGTCAATTGTTTGTCAATGCAATCAATGAAAATTTATTGAAAAATTTGAAATTTCATTCCAATCACAGTTTGTAAGTGCATTCCATTGCATTTCAATAAAATCAACTGAAAGAGGAGGAATAAAATGTGTATTTTTACTCGTTATAAAAATCATTTATTCCATTTCGAAAAATAAAATTACAAGTCAATATTGACAAAAAGTTATACAGCAGTTTTTGGGACAAGCTTAAAATTTTGTAGTTCACAACAACAAAAAAAGTGATGATGCTTTCAATTTATTTGCAATGAAATAAATTTACTTTGAAATTCTCCTGTATTTGCTTATTTATTTTATCTTCAATATTTACTTTGATATTTGCAATGATGATTAAAATGTTGCATTTGGTTTTTGATTGCTTTGTTAACATTGCAATGCAAAATTTTCGTTATGATGACTCAATTCATAGTGAAATCAAATGACCTGAACTATATTGATTACTCTTGAGTTATTTCTGTAAATGATCATCATTTATTTGGCAATAATGGACACAAATTAGACCATTTAATGTTTATATAATTCAAAAATATCAAATATCACTTGCACTTTAACAGTTGATGTAATTTTACCTGATAAATTTCTTTATTTAAAATGCTCGAATGAAATCTTTTCATGATATTATTGACAGAAAACTAGGTTGTTTACTGTTGTGAAACAATTTAAACAACATAAAAGAGATAGAAAAGGTAATGACAATTTGTAGAATGCGGTAAAAAAACCTGGCAACTGTTATTTATAAGAGACCATTTGAAATTGTGTATGCAGTTGAATCTATGGAATTTTACAAAACATTTTCAATTCAAGTGATTTATTTTGAAATTGGTTGAGAGTTAGTTCAAACAATTTAACCATTTGTCTATTATTTGAATGATAAAACTGTTTTGAGGGAACTTATTTTTTAAATACAAATTGTAAAATTTAGTAAAAGAAGTTTTAGTGTATTTATTGTTAACAATTCTAAAACTGATTTCAATTGCATTTGTTTGGTTGGTGATTTGAAGATTCCTGGTAGATGCATGTAAAGCTTGGCTAATGGAAGTAAATCAGAAAAGCTCTCTAGAAAAATTATTTTTCTAACGATTTAATGATTTAAAAAAAAATAGTGTACAGGGAGTACACTGCAAATGTTTATGTTTATCTATTTATTTCGTTTGGTATTAGTACAATTTATATGTTTTGTGATCATCCCAGTGACAAAAGTCTCTTAAGGGATCGATCAATTTCTAACTGATCACATTTAGTGATATTAAATAAGTCAAGCTAATTAATTAAGTTGAGCAAAGACGAGACCGTAGAAAGAGAAACATGATTTGAGAGAATATAAACAATTTCTTTGTTTAATGTAGACCTAAAAATGACATTTGTCTTATATCAGCATTTGTAAAAACTTTCTTTTTCTTAAATTTGAAGCTATCTCTCAGATAAGCTAGACCTTTATTATATGATAAAGCTTGTCGGAGATGAACTTCACCAGCGACATGAATTTTTTATTTTGCCATTTTTAGCCTCATAATTTATGGAATATCGACTTGGTCAGTACAGCAAAGTTGCCGCTAGAAATTTTTTTTGGGCCACCTTTGTCTTAAACTTTACGAAACTTGAACGAAAAAATGATTTTTTTTACTCCAAAACCGAAAAAAAAGTTCAAAATTGTGTATTTTGCCATTTTTGGTCTATTAATATATGAAATATTGAGTTGGCATATTCAGCAAAGTTGCATTTTGAAATATTTTCTAGAACTTTGCTTCAGGTTACTTTTACCTAAAATTTACGAAAACATGAATTTTTTCTCAAGAACGAAACATTTGATTTAAATTTATAATTTTCTTTTTGAAAATTCCTAAAAGCCGCTACGAAAAAAAATTTTTGGTGTATAAATAATTTTATGAGGACGAAAATTTATTTATACCTTCGTCAAAAAAATTCAATGTACTTTTTTTTATTCGTACGAAATTTAAACAAGGCCTTTTTCGAACCTTTCTCCAGATTTTCTTTATTATTTAGTTTTTAACCATATTAGTTTATTTTTTCAATGTCTTATTTAATTTTAAAGGGAATTTAACAAATTTTTAACAACGACTACATAAAAATTTTCAAATTTCAAAGAATTTTCTTCAATAAAATGCTAAAAAGCAAAACTATATACATTGAAATATTCAAGATGAGAAATTTTCATCATGCCTTTCATCATCATCATGCTCCTTCTCCATATATGCATATAAATTGAGGGAATTTTGAATCAGATTCTAGATATTTTCTTGCTTGTGTGTTCGTGTTTGTTAAAGAAACACTCCATTCAAAAAAAAAATTAAAATACATACAAAATTTTGCCAAAGCATTGTACAGCAAGCAACATATAATTTTTAACAATTTACATGCCATTCTAAAACGAGAGTTTTGTATGATGATTTTTTTGTGTGTGTGTGTGTGTGTTATTTATTTCATAAAATTTATTTTCATGTTGCTTATAGTTACTCACTTTGTAAAATACCTGATATTCAACGATATAATTTGTATAGCAAATACACACAGGGCAGGTATAATCACAAGGAAAAATTCCATAAATGTTTTAAAAACTTCTATATCATATCATTTCAACGCTTTCATAATAACAATAATAATAGCTTCAAATGTAGGAAAAAACATGATGATGATATGCTTAACATGACCTAAGTTTGTGTTTTCTTGTGTATGTAGAAGTAGAAGGAGCGCTAGTTGAATTTATATCATTTTTTTATGTGTGCCTACTTATCTGAATAGAGAAACTTGTAAAGTTTATGATGTGATGATGCCATTATAAGTGGATGTTTGTAAATAGATGAGAAAGTTATGAAACTACAAAAAAAATAGGAAAAAATTAACTATGAAAGCATAAACGACAAGAGCAGGATCATCATCAACGAATTCAGACTAAGAAGTTATTTATATCTGAATATAATTTTTGTGTAAGAAAAACATCATAAATAAGATTGACTTGACATTCCGTTTCCTTTTTTTCATGGTCTGTATGATACACACACACACAAACACACTCATGTATACCTTTGAAAGAATTTGAGTTGCTTGAATTTAAATTGGAATTTTGGCATACAAGATTGGATTATTTAATAAAATGTCGAGTCACTTTATTAAGTCAAGCATTGATGAATTATATGATGATATTGAATAAAAAGTTTATTAAAAAAAAAAAAAAATCAAAAGTTTCATTCAAAAACTCTTAAATTTAAAAATTTTCTATTATTTCGTATCCTTGTTTGCTTTAAAAGTTTAATTTTCTTTTCAAATTTCTGTATTCTCTTATTTATTATTATTTTGCTTATATATGCTTACATGCATGTGTGTGTGTATGTCTCTGTGTATGTACAACTAAATTGCGGTTAATATTAAATACTGAAGTCATGATATAGCAGAATTTCAATTTGTTGCCAGTCGATGATATAAGTCTAGTACATGAAGGTTGAAAAAAAAAAATATATGATCATATTATATTTTTTTTAATATTCCATTTTGTCCTTTTATGTTGTTATAAGAGGTTCATAACGCATATACAATATTTTTTTACAGTAGAACAAAATGTAATAATAATAAAAAGGAAAAAATTGAAAAAGAATTAAAAAAAAAACACATACTAGCTGAAAGGAATTACAGAAGACCTAAATTGGAGGAAAATGCAACACAAAAAAATATGCGGAATGAAATTGCACAAAATACAAGCGAATGTAGTTGTTGTTGTTGTAATTGTATATTGTGTCCACTTAAACCGTTCTATTGCATTTTACTGTAGCCCAGTATGTGCCTTGAATTGCATATCACGTTTGGAATGGTTTTCTGTTTTTAAATTTCAAATAAAAAAAATTTAAAATAAATATAAAGGACGTCGACCAACTTGTGTTTTGCTTCTTTTATTAAATATAAACACACACACACAGATATCTAAAATTCAATTCAATTCAATTGAAAATAGTGTAATCGTAAATTTAATTAAAGGGAGACATGGATGGTTAAGGATTATATCCTATAAGAGGAAAATGAACGTGTAATAATGGTCGATTTGTGCTTTAAAGAGTTTGATTTTAAAGGAAATTTCATTACAAAGGAGAATTCATCGAAAAAAATTCTACTGACTCAATACGAGTTAACAGAAAATTTTTATGAGTCCCATCCCCCGTTTAACAGGACCCCTTAAAGTCAAAATAAATCAAAATCGTTGCTAAACACAATTCTCTGCGTGACATCTTTACATCCTTACATTTATAAATCACAACTTTATTTTATTGTTTATTCTAAAAATTTATACTCACTTATTATAAAGTACAATATCTGGAAGCCATATGTGTTCAGATGGCACGTACAATTCTGTTACGCCACCATATTCTGTAGGATCCCAACGGAACTTGTAATCGTGCCATTCCTAAGAAGCAACAAAAAAAATATTAAATGTTAGATACAAAATCAACTTTAAGGGAAAAAGAAAATTAAACTGAAGAGATTATGGAAAAAAACGTACGTTATCATATTTCAATTTCTTTATTTTTTTTGTGTATTGTGAAAAAAAACGAGTTTTTAAATTTTAAATTAAAAAATGGATTCTGTTTACTTGTTTTTTGTTTACTTGGAAATCATTAAAATCATGTTTATGAAAAATTCATCAATTTTTTTGATATATTTAATGTTTACATTACATATTACATTACATAAAATCTGAAGGCCAATTGTTGCCTTTTTTACATAGAAAACTGGAATTTGACTCGGTAAACTTTTGCAGAGTAAGTGGGTGTCAGAATGACGGAGCACAGTAGGAATAAACGGTTTTTTTTGGACAAAATTAAATATTTCCGACCTTTTAAGAGCTCTTTAACTCTGAAAATTTGAATTGGATTCAAGGAGGTATGTATTTTTCCAGGAAAAATGTAGCCAACTTATTCAGTTCTCAGGAGGACCCACCACAGTGGTCCAAAATTGGCCAAAATTACAAAAAATTCACTTTTTTATATTTTTACTGCATGTAAACGACAAAAATATGACTTTTTTAAATTGAATCATGCTTTGCAATGTTCAAACTGTAATTTGGTGTCAAACTGTTGTAAAAAAATTGCACACAGTGCTCTAAAAAGGCTCAAAATCGAGAAAATATAATTTTCTTACTTTTTAGATGGTTCACGCATTGTTTTGATGAAGTTTGAAGTCTAAATATGTGCGTCTCTGTTAGTCTGAGAGTACAACCAGTCGATTAAATCCTAGAGGAGACTAGCCACAGTGGGCCGAAATTGGCCTGTGCGGAGTAAGAAAGTGACATTTCTTGGTCTGAATCCCAATTTTTGAGCACGACTATTAATTCATGTATTTTGAGTCTAGAAGCCCATGACGTGTCACATCGGTGTTACAATAATTGTCATTAAAAGTACGACTAAGCTCATAAACTTGGCTTAAAAGTAAAAAACTTAACAAAAAAAAGCTCTTGTATTTTTTTCTGAGCAATCTGCAAAGAACATTGGTCATGTCACTACAATTTCTCACTTTTTTTGCATGTCCACTTGTTTGACTTGTTTTTAACTCATAATTATAACATTAATTTTGAATTATATCATAACTATGAGATTAAAATCAAATTAACACATATGATACAATCATATAACATATAAAACTCTATCCAATTATTATTTTATTTCTTTTTTTTTGTCATTAAAACACTCTTTAAAGTATTATTTAATTTATTTTATTTTAAAATTAATCCAGTAAATCCTCTTTTAAATTCCTTTAAATACAAAAAATCATATTTTTCTCTCTTTAGTTTTAAACTGCTTCCATGGAAACAATTTTAAGCTCTTTCCTTGTATGTGTCATACATGAGTCTTAATATTAAAAAAAAAATAAAACATTTCAATTTTATTGTACGAGTTGTTTTATTTTATATTTTTCTACATATTGTCTCATTTTTTATGAGAGAATAAATATATCATGTTCTTTACAACTTATTTATTGTAAAAGCCTTTAAATCCAAATAATATCCGATACTCATATTTTCATAGTAATTTTTTTTTATACATGAGTGTTCTTGTAGATCATACGAAATATATTCAATGTTTTAAATAAAAGAAAAGATAAAACTTTGTATGTTTACTTATTGTTCTCTAGTATTTTGGAATAAAATAGTATTAAAAAATAAAATAAAATAGTCTCTAAAAGGATAACACAAAAAAAATGAAGTATAGAGAACTATTTTCATATATATAAATGTTTAAATATTATACTTACATGTTCCAACCATATGTTTGTGGTGAGAATTTGATCCTTTAAATTCTGTAAACAGATAACAACAACAAAAAAATAAAGAATTTAAAATTGTTGTACATGATCAGGAAACTGTTTATATTTTATGTTTTTAAATGGTATTTTCTCGTGTTTTGTTTTGTGTTTATGTAAAATAAATTTTTCTCTATATAAGTAATTTTTCATGCTTTTCTGTGTGTGTTTGAATACGTGTTTGTTTTATTTATTATTATTCTGTAATTTGCATGGTTTGATGCGGTTTTTGAGGAAAAGAAAAACAATATCAAACAGATGATTTTAAATGAATTTTTAAAATCTTTTTCCTAAGATGATCGCATTTTTATACAATGAAACGGCCATGGATCTTCAGACTGTGAAGTTGGTGAGACAGATAATGAGTAATGAAATATTTCATCCATACAAGCTTCGCCTTTAGGAATGAACGCTTGAATTTGAAAGATGACTCGGAATTGGGTCTTTAAACGTCAGGACTGCATTCAGGTCACATTTCTAGGGCAGACTCAGAAGAGAACCAGAACTGCGACCTACAGACGGGTTCATTGTGCATACCCATTATCATCATATCTGATGAGGAAGGAACCAAATCTATAGAAACAACTAATAAAGAAAGAATTCCACTAGACCTGGTTCAGTTCAGGTAAGTGACCACACCTTCTCAGAAAGCTAAGCAGGGCAAACACCTTCACTTTTGTGATGGAATCAATACTGGGAAAGTACTCACCCAGCGTGATTCCACGCAGTCTGGCATGCTTGGGACATGCACAAAGCAGATGAACTTCAGTCCAGAATACCACGAGCGAAAATTATGTCATTTTGTAGAAATTTCTTCTTTACTATAATTTAAAGAAATTCCGCGACATTGAAAAATTAGTAAATTTACGCCTTATTTTCCAATTCAAGATTCTTTGCAAATATTGTTATTCCTTATCGATTAAAAACTCATTGTTAGGCCTACAAAAAAGGGACTAAAATCGAAATTGTCTTACATAAAATGAAAAATCCTCTTCTAATTTATTATTTATATCCTTTTTAAAATTCCAAGTTATCACACCGTCATCACCACAAATACACAGAATAAGATAACTAATTTTTTCATTCAAGTTTTGTTTTTTTGTCTGTAAGAAGATTTAACTCACTTATTTTCGAATGTCTGTTCAATTTATTTTCATTTATTCATTGATTCTCAAAACAATTTCTTTTTTTCAATTCTGTGATAAGTCTTTTTACAAGTTCTTCTTTGTATTTTATGCACAAAAAAAGTTTCTTCCACGATTGCGGCTAAACGGTTCGAAATAGACCCATGGTATGTTCTAGGCATATTTACCCATTCAAAGCCCGGGTAACATAGGCTATAAAAAAATTAGGGTGTCCATACAAAAAAATAGGGTGACCATGGAAAAACCGATTTTCCGAAAATTTTCCAAGAAAATGGAAAATTATTTTCATGCCAAAATTTCCGCCTCATCATTCTGAGCAACTTTCCAGAAGACACCATATACCTAAAACGAACAGGAAAAAAATTTTTCTCATACAAGTCATTTTTCATTCACATTCATCACAATATCACTCTTAAAGGAATGTGCTTTATGTACAAACAACAAATTAATACATTTAATATTTATTACGAGATTTCCATTGTATTCACTGTAACTTCTAAAGAGGAAGCCATTAATAAGTTAAAAATTAATAATATGCATCGAATCATTTTGAGTGTTATAAATGAAAAGTAACACTTAAAAATAAAAAATAAAAAACTAAGTCAAAATCTAATGATATTCTATTTTCTTCTGAAGTTTACCAACTTCAAAAATTACAAGTTCTTTGAAAGTGAACTCAAAAACGAAAAACAAGTGAAAAAAATATCAAAATCTAGAACTTGTGCAATTTTTGATAAGAACAATGTTTGATAGATTATTCAGAACAAAAATTGGACAAGTTCTAGATTTTGATATTTTTTTCACTTGTTTTTCGTTTTTGAGTTCACTTTCAAAGAACTTGTAATTTTTGAAGTTGGTAAACTTCAGAAGAAAATAGAATATCATTAGATTTTGACTTAGTTTTTTATTTTTTATTTTTTTTGATTTTTTATTTTATTTTATTTCATTTTATAAATAAAGCAGAAATCCATTAAAGTTGCTATGGTACATTAGACCTACATGAAAGTTTTAACTTTTAGTCCTATTATCATAGAAAGACACACACACACACATTTAAAAAGCAAATACTTGAGGAACAAAATTTTTCTTCCTTTCTTTTTTGATGAAGCAATGAATTTGGAATAGATGAAAAAAATCCGTTATATATTTTCACCATGCTTTATTTAAAATAAAAAAAAAACAACAACAACACAAATGGATGAGGAAAAAGATAGATAGTTACGTGTATGTGTATGTGAACATTTCTTTAAAATCTTTTATTTTTTATCTCAATAAAATGAAAATCAAGAACAAAATTGTAAAAATACGAAAAATCATCGTGCACATTTATATTCAAACACTGAAAACCAATATCTATTAATTCTGCACCAAAAACTTTGAAATGTTTAAATCAGCCTGTTCCTTAAAATGTTGTGCATAGTTTGTATGTATGTAAATGCATGGAAATAGTTGGAAAATGGTGAAGATATACATCACCGAGTGTCAACATTTCTGTTTGATTCTGTTTGATCTTTCTTGAATTTGAGAGTGCATTTTTTTTCTCTTTCTTCTTCTTCTTCATCTTATTATTATTTTGATGCTATTTTTTAATGGCTGTTTGTTGTATACAAGATTTTTTAACGTAATGACGATATTTTACTATTATATAATGTTTTTTTTTGCGTTTAGTGTTTGTATGTTAAAAGCATCAAAAGAACACACACACACATAAATTCCCTTTACCCCGTTTACATGTAAAATATACATCAGGGTAATTTAAAATATTGCTTTTGTAGCTCTTAGTTTTTGGTATGCTGGTTCATTTTTTTCACCATCTTCTTATACCTTAAAATTAAAAATAAAAGCATTGAATACCTGTTTGTCTTGTCTTGAGCATTTTTTAATATTCTTCAGTGAATGTTTTTTCTTCTTCTTTTTACTTTTTTTTTTTAACATTTTTGCTGAAATAAATGCATGTAAATTCCATTTTAATTCAAAATTTTTATATAAATTTTTTTTTTATTATAATTCAAGAGATGACTTAAAATGTCAGAAGATAAAAGTTATAAAAGGACGTTAAATTATTTTTTAAACAGAGAATTTATGTAAAAGGGGTAATTTTGTAATGTTTTACGTCAAACCAAGTGAAATGAAAAAAAAAAACATTTACGTGCATTGAATTGGAGTAAAGGAATCAGTTAAAATCAATCAGAGGAAAGCACAAAGAAATAAAATGAAAAACTATAATAAATGACACAACTGCAACTGAAAGCTTGAAAAAAGCAAACAAATTACTATGAACTAAAAAAAAAGTTAATATACGATATAAAAAGAGTTGAGTAACTGCCAAAATTTATATGTAACACACTCGACTACTTATCATGGATAATTTGCAGTACATTTTATCAGATGTAAGTCATAAAAAATGATCATGAAAAAAGTTAATAAGGAGTCACACATTGTCTTGACATAATAGTTAAGTTGATCAATTATTTGTTAAGATTTTCTTTTCTTTTTTTGCAGTAAATTTTGGATAAAAATCTTAAAGAATTAAGATTAATATGTCTATAAAAATTAGTGGAGACGCCAATAATGGTGAGCAACAGGGGCGAATTGAAAAGTTTTAACGGCCCTGGCATTCTGTATGATTTTCTTTAAAATTTGACTGCGGCCTTTCTGGCATTTACCCGATTGCCCGTATGGCTAAGCTCTCACTGGGCAATTAAGTAAGGACGCTGGAAAAAGTCCGACATAAACTTGCATACTTTTTACTCAAGTTGTTCAATTTCCATGCATTTGAACGTGTTTAAATTATTAATATTATTATTTTAATTTAATGAAATTTCATCTTAAAATTCATGTTATATTTAAAACTGATTCATGAATAAACATCAACCATCATATTGCCACGAATTATGATTTTATTTAAAAGCAGATACACACACAGACAAAAACAAAAACCTAACAATCTTTCGTCAAACATTGCAACAAAACCGTCAATGTATAAGGACGATGAAATATTGATACAGTATAATGATATTATGATAGCACGATGTTTCTCCATAATAAATTTTGCATTTATACCCGTCATATTTATACATTGATAGGGGATACTGGCTATCATAGTACGCAGTAGATGAAATAAAATGTTTTATAGAAATTTATTAAATTTATTATGTTTCTACTTCCGTTTAAATCAACACTCAGATCAGGCAGACACGTGTTCAATGTATATAAGTTTGTCTTTTTATACAGACAAAAAAATTAAAATAAATACAAGTGAACTGAAAATTGAGATAAAAAATGTAAATGTAGGATTTGTTCATGATGATGATGATTTTTAAAGGACATGAGACAAGATAACACGTAAAATCTATTCCGGAAATTGACAATTGCATTGGTGTATCCGGAATTAAATGTATAAAATAAAATGAAGAAGGATATCTCTCGCTTTAATACAATTTTTGTTCATTAGGTATCAGGTTGATGTGGATTTAAATTTAAATGAAAAAAAATAAAGTTATTCTCCTTGTAATCCTTAATTAACTTCATTAAATGGAATACTGAAATTTTTTAATTGGAATTAGAGCCACATAGACGAAGGAAAATTTCTGAATATTTGCTTTATTATTGCTCAACGTTTTTTCAAAGTATTTATGGAAAATGTTTGGAAAATTTCCACAATTTCATTGTACAGCATTTTTCCATTTAGGTAAGGCTAATACATTTTTCTTCCATTTAAACTAATTCAACATTCCACTTTATTGGATCCTCGATGAGGGGTCGACTACTTGTGATGACAGGATAAAGCTTAGGTCCTCTGATGATATGAGGCTAATATGAGTTTAAAGTGGCTGCCTTAAAAAGTCAAATCAAATCTAAGTAATTTAATTGTAACACTTGGTCTATAGAGAGGACAGTTATATAATGTGTAAATATTATTTTAATTAACAATTATAACTAGTTCTAATAGTGATATGAGTTTACCCTACGCGATGCAGAAGAAGACAGAGCAAAGCACAACCAGCTCTCAACAATGAAAGACAGAGAAAACAGACAGAAAAAAGAGGCATAACAGTTTGGGGCTGATAATCAATCCATACAGATAGTTCGTAGAATCCAAAATCCAGAGACTAACTCAGAGTTGAATCCACTGTAAGTCAAGATAGAAGAATTAAAAACAAGTTGATCATGACACATAATTTCAGCATTCAAACTCTTTCGTACATAATTCAAAACCTCAAATTCATGAAGAGTTTTCATAGGCAGAATTCCCTTGGCATGTAAAAATCATGTCAAAAACTCTAGCTGTAAATAATCCTTACGAAAAAAATTTGGCCTTAAAATTTTTAATTGAAATTCGTTTCTTTCCAACAATGCATCATATGTTCAGACCCTAATTTGAAACGTCCCATTTTTCTTCTTAAACGTACATTTTTATCATTATAATAATAAAACATTCAAATAATTATAATAAACTGTCTTGATAATCTATTAAATTAAAATTTTTATATTCATTGCACTTTCTATTCATATCTTCTTTTTCACATAAACACACGCACACACACATACACACAAAACAAATTTTAAATTTAATACACATTAAAATAAATTTAAATAAAACCCCATTTTATTATATAATCTTATTGAATTGCATAAGCTTTTATTCAAAATATTTCCTTTTTTTTCGTTTTTATAATGAAAATCTCATTTAATGGACTTGGCTGAGATTTTAAATATGTATTTTTTTTTGGGGGAGAGGGGGATTGAAATTGCTTCAAGGTTAAAATAATAATGATAATCGGTGAAAATGTTATTGTTTTAGCTTTTATGCTATACATTTTATTTCAAAATCACATATTCAAATTATAATTGTACTTTAAAGGAAATGGTTCTTCTATTTTATGTGAGATTTATAGGAGAGAATTATCTTTGAAATGTCTAAATATTTTTTTTATTTTATCTTCATTTAATACCAAAATTTATTCATTTTCTTCATTTGGTATCAAATTATAATGATAATTGTTAGATTTCATCCTTGATATGCGGTACCTTTTGCCAAAATAAACAACATGACAATGCAGAAAAGTAATGTACTGTAAATATATGTGTTGTGTATTATTGTTATTATAAGGGTTAAGAGGACCCTTCATTAAAGAAAATGAATACGTGTTTTTTTTCACATTCTCTCTCTTGTTTCTTCTCAAAATATTACAAATTCATGAACAAGTTCATCATCACATTAGTAGATTGAGAGGAAATTTATCCGTTCAATAAGCTAATCATCGTCAGAAATACTTGACTGTGCTACAAAATAATAAAAAAGGACACCATTAGTTAGAAGCCCCAAAACAAAATACACACAAACACACACACATTTGTATTTCTATTAAAACTATAATCCAGACATTGATATAAAATGTTTGGGGAAATTATTTTATATTATTTGTTTGTTTATCGATTATTATCGGATATGATAATTTGAGTGGAAAAAAGGGTTTTGGATATCAACTAAAATATTATACTATTTTGTTTAATAATCATAAATAAATGTGCATACGTTGTCAAAATTAGTAAAACGTGTGTTTGTTATGTTAAATTAGTACAAATAACAATAATAGTTGAACATATCCAATATTGGTCTATTTTGATATGGTCATATTTTGGTTGCTGTACTTATTTGAATTGAAGATTTTTATATGGCAAATTTTTATGGGAGATTTTAATCTCATTTTCCTCATCATAAAGGAAAATAATAATAATTTTATTTACAAAGTACCAGGCGTTAACTCACCACAAGTAAACAAGTACTATGCGGTTTAAACAAAAATTATCCTGGTTACAATTAAATATTATGTGCAAATTGTACATTTAAATGAACCACTTTTAACATGAATGTGATGTAAATTTCTCAGAATTTTAATTTACTTTAATTTATAAGACTTAATATACAGCTATGGCGTTTACGTGAAGGTAAGTGTTCATTGTTTGACTTTTACGGATTTGTAATTCAAACAAAAAGAACAATTGAATTATAAAACAATTGAATCCCGTCTTTTTAAAATAACAAAGATATATCTTTGACTCAATTTTTTTTCTTTATTTTTTTCTGTATTGTAAAGCATGTGCCATTATATTGTGTAGGATACTGTTCGCATATATACACATAGACGTATATGCGAATGACAGGAGTAAGAGACCAGATGAAAAAGATGAATCTTATCTTATCAGCCACTGTTTACCTCATGTACATTTGATTTCAGTGAAATAAAAAAGTAAATGACAAAATAAAATGTTTATTTTTTTTCTTAATGTTAATATTAATTAAGAGTCACATCAAAAACAGATAAACAATGCAGATGAAAGTGTTTTATTGTTTTAAATCCTAATTAGTTGTTTGTGAGATACAGATTTAGACTGTTGCTTACCAATTCAATCAGCTGTGAAAGTCGTAGGCCAAGTTTAACCAGAATGGTGTCCGTGTTATTGCTGACAGGACGTATCAAGCGATTATAATTACTTAGGAGATCATCATAAAGTCGTTTGGCATCCGGATTGGCAGTAGATTGTGGTGCAAAATAGGCAAAACATGAAATGTATGTTAACACAACAATGTATTTTGTATTAAATTTCTGTATGAATGTCATAATTTCTAGATGATTTTTTGTCAATTTCCTTATTTTTTCACTTATAACACATGAAAATCACTATTAAAAGAGTTTAATTCAAATTTTAATGGTTATTTTGACATTTTTCACAGAATTTACGCAATACTTTTAAATTTACACGTATAAATTTTAATTTTTTCTCTTGGATTATTTAATTTTCAATACACCAGAATTGCTTTACAGCAATATACTAACATACAAAAATATACATCAATCGTCTTTTGCTCGATAGGTTATAATATGGACCGTTTGGGGCGCTGTCTCTTTCGTTGTACACGTACAAATTTGTGTTCATGTTTTCCGAATGCTGTTACAAACGAACCAGGCTTTGTTTTCCTACTTTTAACATGTAACATCAGGACGACGACAGGATAAATCGGGGCATTTATAATACCGAATATATACAGAGAAAAAGGATTCGTTTCTATTCAGATTTTGTTAGATCGATTTCATTGAATGCGCATGTCCTGTGGAAGTTGCAAAACTTGATAAAGCTACATTGAATACACACACACACATATGAAACACAGATATGAAGGAGATGATTCTGGGATTCGACATACTTTTACAAAACAAATTTTCAAAGTATTTGTGAGTTACTAGAAATGGCTAAGATTCACTTTGCAATAAATTATTCAGTCATTTATAGTACACAAGTGTGATGCCAGAGTGAATGAAAAGCTCTTTCATTGCTTTTCATTTTTTTGGTTGTATGTGTGTGTTTTTAAGTAAAAGAACATTAAATTCCTATGACGTCGATTTTTCGGTATTCAATTGAATGTGCGTTGTGTGACTACGATGTACAATAAATAAAGTGGCTGGGATATAAAACTAAGCAGTTATGCTAGGACCTATATATTTTTTTCATTATATCTGTAGCAGGCCAAAACGTCATAAGCATGTTACATGAAAATATAAAATGCCTATTTTTTGACAGGGAACACACATATTATGTAATAATATTAACATCATCAGTGTATTTATTTATTATTATTATCAAATATGAATTGAATGTGTGTTTTTGTGTATGTGTGTGTATCTCTCATCAAAATTGAATGGAGACAAAAGCTGTCATTATAACGAATTTTATTTGTTCTTATCATATTATTCTTATTAAAATCAATGTTCCTTAAATCAATGCGTTGTAATACAATAAAGGAATAAGTTTTTTGCACACCTTATTTTTAATTTTGCACCCCTAATTTTAACACATGCACACCTAATTTAAAAAAACCTCACACCTAAACATTAATGGCTCACTCCTAAAAATTCACATCTCACGCTTAACTTTTAAGTTTTTCACACCTAACTTTAACATTTGCATCCTTATTTTATACCTTTCACACTTATTTTTTATACTTTCACACCTATCAATTTTGAAAATCACCCCTAAAAATAATTAAAAATGTTCACCTAAAATTTATATCTTTCACACTTATTTTTCATACTTTCACACCTAAAAATTAAATGAAAAATCACACCTAATTTGAATTTTTTCACACTTAACTTTTAAGCAAAACACACTTATTTTTTCAAATTTCACCCTTAAAATTAAATTAAAAATCACACCTAATTTTTATTTTCTCACACTTAACTTTTATGTAAAACACACTTATTTTTAAAACTTTCACTCTTAAAATTAAATTAAAAATCACACCATATTTTAATTTTCTCACACTATTTTTTTTTATTTTTCACACTTTTATAAATTTTTAATAATAAAAATTTAATTGTTAAAAAATATAAAATTGGAAAAAAATCCCAAAGAACATGTCTTTGAAACATACACCTGAAATGTTGTTTTGTTCATTAAAATGCTTAATTTAATAAACGAAAAATAATTTCAAATATTTACTATAATACTGAATAACAAAAAAGTAAAACTGAAACTAATGGCAAATCCTTTTACAGCTTATTATGATTCATAACAATATAAATTCTTACTCAATCAACGTTTGTTTAACACAATGTATGAAACTTTGAAACAAAAATTAGGAGAGTTAGGTATGAAAAACTTAAAAGTATAATTTTTTAAATTAATATAGAATTTTTTAATGTAATGATGAAAGAAGAAAATATTTTTGTTTATTGTTGACAAAATTTATTTACTTATGGAGTTAATTTTTTTTTATTATCCATGATTTTTCTTTCCTACGGATCCTACTGGATCTTATTTAGATCTCGTATATCCTAAATTGAAAACACCAGCAAATTTTTTTTTCGATTTTTGAATTTTTTACTGAAATAGACTTTTTTTTACAATTTTTATGGTTACCGATATGAAGAAATGATAAATATATGAGATAGATGAATAAACACAAATTGTGAAAATTAATATTTTAGAGCGCGTCATTTTGAAACTTTAATAAAGTAAAATTTAATGCATACCAAACATTTGAGTAATGCAAGGCACTTGTATGAATCAGTAGAAGTATGAGTGTACCATACTGTTTGGTTTGCATCAATTTCTTATTATTTGTATTTAAAAATAACAATTTTCGCTCTATAATTCAATTAAGTTTACAAATAATAATTTGTTGTATAAGACTCTTAAAGATATCGTTCTGCTTTTTCCAAAATAGAGATAGCCCAGCGGGAATTCCCGGCGAGAATTCACGCCGGGAATAAGCTCATTCCCGTTCGCGATTTCCCGCTTTTTCTGTTTTATTCCCGGGAACGGGAAAGAAAAATATAGCTTCTTTAATATACGAAGATTAATCTTTTAAAATACCGTTAAAAAAATATAACTTTTAGCTCAAAGCTTTTCTGTTAATGAATTTCTGAGTATCCAATTTCTTCTTTGTAACTTTCAAACCGATCGTATATTTAAGAGTCAGAAAGGATTTTAACGTCAATTATTTGCTCAATTGTATCGTTCGACTGTAGGTTATTTCGATTTTGCTTCATGTCGATTTCTGCCGATCTGGATCAGAGAACTCACTGTTCAACTTATTTTTTATCAGTATCAGTTTTACTTTTTTGTTATTCAGTATTATAGTAAATATTTGAAATTATTTTTCGTTTATTAAATTAAGCATTTTAATGAACAAAACAACATTTCAGGTGTATGTTTCAAAGACATGTTCTTTGGGATTTTTTTCCAATTTTATATTTTTTAACAATTAAATTTTTATTATTAAAAATTTATAAAAGTGTGAAAAATAAAAAAAATAGTGTGAGAAAATTAAAATATGGTGTGATTTTTAATTTAATTTTAAGAGTGAAAATTTTAAAAATAAGTGTGTTTTACATAAAAGTTAAGTGTGAGAAAATAAAAATTAGGTGTGATTTTTAATTTAATTTTAAGGGTGAAATTTGAAAAAATAAGTGTGTTTTGCTTAAAAGTTAAGTGTGAAAAAATTCAAATTAGGTGTGATTTTTCATTTAATTTTTAGGTGTGAAAGTATGAAAAATAAGTGTGAAAGATATAAATTTTAGGTGAACATTTTTAATTATTTTTAGGGGTGATTTTCAAAATTGATAGGTGTGAAAGTATAAAAAATAAGTGTGAAAGGTATAAAATAAGGATGCAAATGTTAAAGTTAGGTGTGAAAAACTTAAAAGTTAAGCGTGAGATGTGAATTTTTAGGAGTGAGCCATTAATGTTTAGGTGTGAGGTTTTTTTAAATTAGGTGTGCATGTGTTAAAATTAGGGGTGCAAAATTTAAAATAAGGTGTGCAAAAAACGATAGCCTACAATAAATCTGTCCCTCATCTCCTCATTTAAGGCATACATGTGTGTTTAATGAATTGAACGATCAGCCTTAAATTAAATAATAAATTAATCACATCAACTCGTTTTATGAAATTGCTTTGTATGTTTTTTCAGTTTGATCATTGATGCATTCCATTACTTTATGACTTGAATTTTATCTTGGTAATTTATGAAAAATTTAATCTGGTATTTCTTGGAAAGATGTCGCGCTATGATTTGATTTCTTTTCTTTTCAAATTAAATGCAATGTTCTTTGAATTAATTCTGGGCAAAAAAAACAACTTAAAAGGATTAAAATTTCGTGTTAGTATATCGGTCAGTATCTCGTCATACACATCTGGATCCCTGAAAGAATAATTAAAACAAATTAAATTTAATAAGAAATTTTTTAGCTCTTTACCATTTGGTCCGTTGATTTTTGGTTTTAACTTGCCATGATATTTAAACAACTCTTGATAATCTCTTCTTACATTTGATCTTATATCAAAATGGATTGCGTTCATCTTTTTGTAAAATCCTTCTTCACATGTCCAAATATATGTCTAATGTCAGACAGAGAATGATTGCTAATCGACTCAAAAATTCAAATTGACATGACATTATTCAAAATAAATCCCCTTAAGGGAATGGACACTCAATTTGATTACATGGATCTACTTCCATTTGTTTGTACATGTGAGTTAAGAAACAATTTATTTACAAGCCAAACAAACAAGAAATCAGGTATTGACCTAGAAAGAATGAGATATGTTAGGTTACATTACAGCACACTGTGTATGGAGTATGTGAAAGGAAAGAAATATAAATCATGTGGGATTTGCTTTAACATACTTTTCAGAGATACGAAATAGACACAGCCTCACTCACAAAACATTACAACATCGAATATCTTGCAACAAAAATATATATTATTACATCTTTTTTTTGGATTTCAGGGTACTTTGTCTCAGATTTGAAATAATTGAGCACTGTATTAATTTAAATGTCCGTCTGTTTTGTGACTTTAATTTACTTACCTTACATTAAATAACTGGAATTTCTCGTTCATTTTGATATGACACTTAAATCGCTTTAACACCCAATTTTCTTTCACATTTCAATGCACTTTTACAAATAATTCATGTTGACTTCCATTATTTTACTCTGTTAATATTACAAATGATAAGACTAATAATACAGAAATATTATCTCAATTTCTCTTAAACATATCTGATTCATTTAAAAGTAACGAAATATTTTAATCTGAAAACTTGATTGCTAAGCATTAGTTATAATCTCCATTTTCAATTTAATTTGTCCTTTTTACATATTTAAGCGATATTTCATTCACACGTCCCCTTAAATCGTTTAATTTATATTTACATGGTTTTTCAAAATTATTTGTCATCATTTTTATTTTAATTTTTAAATCATAATTTTAATTTTTAATTTGATTTTCATACAAAGTTTTAATATAATTTGAAACATTTTACAAATTAAATTATTGACTGTTAAAATTTCATAAAAATCAACTTAGTGTATGTCAAATTTTGTGGTTGCTATGCGATTGCCATGTAAAATAAATTGCATGATGGACATAAAATTTCAAGTGAAATAAAAGTTCTGTGTTGGTTTTTTTAATTAAAATGAATTTAAATTTGATTTTGAATTGCAACACTTTAAACAAACTTTTATTCAAATGACAAACGATGCGTTTGACGTTTTATTTGATGTAATTTTAACTTTTTTTTCTAAATTAAAAATGTAACAAGGATTTTGCTCTTATTTTTGTTTACACCAATGTAGTAAAATTTACTTTTTTCATTAAAATGAAAATGAAAAAAATTTTGTAAAAGCTCAAATTTGAATTGAAAAGTAAAAAAAAAATCAAAAGTCATCTTGACTAATAACAAATTAAAGCCTGACTTCTGTCGAAATGTCAAATGACTTGTCAAAGAAATTGCTTCAAAAAATTTGTTTTTTTTTAAACAAAAAGAGTACGATTATAGTTGCTTTCAAAAAAAAAATTTACCACACACCTTCCAACGGAAAAGTTATTCAATTTTAGTTTTCACAACAATTTTAATTATACAACTTGTTTAAAACATACAACTCTTCATCATAGTACACACTTTTTTTTTAAACATGCTTCTTCTTCCAAAAACATGGTGGTTATGGTGTCTTAAAATCATTTAATCTTAAACAGAACAAATGAAGAAAAGTTTAATTAAATGTATAAACATTTTTTTTCTCCTGTTTTAAATAAATTCAAAGCAAAAAAAAGGTAAAAGAGAATTTATATTGATTACAGGAAGAAAATGAATTATTTGGCAACGATAGTGGAATGTTTAAAATTAAAATTATAAAACTTTTCCCAAAATTGATTATCATTCCTTTTTTTACTTTCCAAAGTTTTTGGTTGATGACTTGCAAAAGAATAATATGATGAAAACGAATAAAATAAAAAATAAATATGTATATTCAAAGTATTTCTTGAAAAAGGTAAATTGTGGAATGTCCAATTTATCGTATTTTACATTTCTTTTTTTATTTACACAAGTTTTTACTCGAAAAATTATATTGAAATAATGGTTTGGTTTTTATTAAAATTGAATTGTCTCTTATCTGGTTCAAACTCAACATTACTGAAATATTTTTTTTTTATTTTTAGCTTTAAATTTATCTTCGAGATTTTAAGGACTTTTTAATGAATTAAGAGAGGTAAGTTAACAAAAAAATAGATTTTAAGAAAGAATTCGGAAGAATTTTTTTTTATTTTCAAGTTAAGTTTTCATCTAAGAACTGGTGAAAACATTTTGAAACAACCCAAGATATTTATTTATTCTTATTTATAAGTGCTTTGGTAGGAAAAATTCATAACTCCAGAATGGACTGAAAACTTATTAGTTTTGAGATTGGGCTCCAGAACCTGAAGCCGGTCAGAAGCCTAAAATTTTCTCAAAAAGTTTGATTTTTCCAAAATTTTTCAAAATGGCAATATTCTTCAAATTTTTTCAAAGTGGTGGGGTTTTTTTATATTTTTTTATTTTCGAGCCACGATAAGAAAAGCTAGGGGTGCCTTTACGATACTTAACCGTTTATGTTGCTCTTCAGTCTATAGTAAACCGTTAAAACTTAACATCTTTAGATCGTGCGTACTTTCTGTCTTTCTGTATGGTTCTGGCTCTTTACAGAGGACATTGAGAGAAGGCTGCAAGTTTTTATCAACCGCTGTCTTAGACGAATTTTGCGTATTTTCTGGCCGAATAGAATTTCAAATGAGGAACTGCTGAAAAAAGCCGAGATGCAAAACATAAATATGGAGATACGTAGAATTTGGTTATATTGGACATAGCTTATGCAAAAACCCTTCAGAAGCTTGCCATCAGGCACTTGTATACAATCCACAAGGTAGCCGTAGAAGATGTCGGCCAAGGAACACCTGCCAACTCGTATCGAAATTGGCACGAATGAAATTAAAACTTTCATGTCTTAAACCACGATTTGAACTCGTTTCTTCATGGTTTAATATTCTTAAAGTAATTCGCTTTCACAAAATAAATTACAGTTAAGCGAAAAAAAAATATGAACAAATTTATTTAACATTAACATTTCAATTAGGCTCGTCTACTCAACGTTAGTTCACTCTCTTATTCTCATAAATCTGACTTTTTATTCACTCACTTTTTTTACTCTGATAAATCTCGTAGCCTCGTAACAACTGTAAAAATAGGAAAATGTATGCCAAAAAAAAAACACAAAAGTTAAGAAAAAAAGAATAAATTTTATGTACACGCACATCAACGTTAATGAAGTTAAATTGCGACATAAGAAAATACTTTTTGTTATTCGTTTACTTCTTTATACGTAATTTACGTTTATGTGATAAAACTATTTGGTTTGAATTTATTACAGTACATAAGGGGAGTGGATCTTAAATGTGTGTTTAACTAGAGTTCATTTTTCTTGATTTTTTTTTTTACTTTTTTCATGAAAATTTATTTATTTATTAATTTCACCAAATCACAGATCAACAACTATTTGCCCTGTTCATCAAATAAATAAAATTTACATTTAATAAGTGGCTTTAACTTTCTGATTTTCACTCCTTTGATCAATTAGCTAACATTTTGTAAATTAACACTTATTTCTTGATTGTATGTTTACAAAATTTTGAAAATCTGTTACGCCCCTTTAACATTCAAATGAAAAGTTTATAATCAAGTTTATTGTAAAAAGATAAAATTGAGTAATGTGCACTCAAGTAGAAGTTTTTGTCTTTTGCTAAATTTCCATATTTTAATTGAAATATTTTTAAAGTGTTTATGTTGCATTGTAATTTTTTAATGTAATCACAAGACAATTAAAGTTTTGTCAGTTTGAGAAACATTTACAGAGAATCAAAATTTTAAATTTTACATTAAAGAACAATTTTGTTCAATTTAACAGTTGTTAGAATTAGTTTAAGCTTTAGATCATTTCCTGAATTGTTAAGTGACATTTTTTGTAATAATTTCTGTAACTTTCAATGTAATTTCATCTTAAAAAAAATTCTTGCATAAAATTTCATAATTACACTCTGTTGCCTTTGCTTTTGCATAAAGTTGAAATTTGTTTATATTATGCATGAAATTTTATGGGAATGTTGATGAGTTGCTAATGGTACTCAAATTATGAATAAAAAATATGAATTTTGATGTCAAGTAGTAACATTCATCTTTATGCACAATTTTAACATTACCTAGTTATAAGCATAAAATTATGTCTTTGATGTTTGCTTTTTATTTGTTTATTCATATTTTGTGCAGTAAATTATTTAATTTTTTCATACAAAAACTAGCTTTTGTGGCTCATTGTACTTATTTCTCTTCCTGACCGTGATCGCAGAAGGGCTCGTTGACCATGATTCTTGTAGAAATTAATCATCGAACGAGGCTTAAACAATGTTTGGCATTCAAAAGCAAAGTACTTCAAATGACATGAAACCCAAGTTAAAAAAAAAATAACAATCTGAAAGCACTCACACTTTCAATTTAATGTCATATCCCTGTAATTCATCATAAGCAGACATTTTATGATAATCAAGTCAAAGTTTTGTTTCTAATTACACTAGAAATTAGTTTTATTACATGTCAGAATATTTTCATTTTTTTTTTATATTTTTCTCAAAAAATTCATCTGAACTTAATCATTCTTGAATTCCTGATGGATTTTTAGTAACAATAGTAGCGTCATCATCATCTAACTTTTTCACTTTTTGTCCTTGATGTCTCCACTAAATATTTTCCATCATATTAATAGTTGTCTTTCACATTAATATTCGAGTGATACAAATTATATGCGATCAACTAACACTAATAACGATGGGTTGAAAAAGAAAATTTCCATCATCATATGAGCAAATTTGACGACGAGTGTGTATGACAGCTGTGTTAAATTGTAAAAGGTTTTTTTTTTGCCTTGATCCTTGTTGTTATTCTATAAAGAAATGATAATAAAAAATATAAATAAAACATATTTGAATAACGACAATCATTTATTTTGGTGATGAAAAAAAAGCTCTTTTCCAGCTAATATTTAATGAAAATCATAATAAAATGATATTAGATATGTCTTAAATGGACGAAACTATTGAGACGATGTCATTTTCTGTAGAAGAAATTACTTTTGTCTCCTTTTTCGTTTAGATAAGCGTTTTTATAACAATAATAATACATTTTTTTGGTGTAGTTTCCCATATAAATGCGCGATTTTTGTTCAATTTTTTTTTATCCTCATCTATTTATCATATAAATCACAATTCTTCAGCTTAAATGTAACAAGAATATTAAGAATGAAATGTGACGTGAATAAAAACATTATTTATTGTTATCTTTTTGTATCGCCATTTTGCTTTTAACTGGACCAAGTCTAAAATTTCATTCCAATCATAAAATGTCGATTTCTCTTCCTTAGACATTTATATAATTATGACATTTACGTGTCTGCTTAAAATAATTACATAAACATCATTAACACGACTTTGTTGGGTCTCTTTAATACACCGAAAATAAACGACACACAAAAATAAAACTTAAATGAAACTAGAGAGAAATTATGATGTATAGGTAGCTCAAATGTTTATTTTTAACAACAACTAAATAAAGGTAGAGTCGAAAAAGTGAAAATAAAAATAAATAAACAGTATTCAGATGAAAATTATTTGTATTTATAAATGAAACAAACACAACAAAAAAAATGGAAACATAAAATTTTAGGACGTGATTATTTCATTGCCTGTGTGTGCGTGTGTGTTATTTTCCTCTATGAAAACCATGGAAATAATCTTCTACTTCAAAAAATAATCATGCCAACCCATTCAGTACATGTGCAAAATTGTGAGATTAGAAAAGGGACTTTCGCATAAAAATGAATTGTTTTATCATCAGCAAAAGTGTTTTACTTTTTTTTTTGTTATTTGTTATTGTTGGTGCTATTATGAGTACCTGACAAACAATTTTCAACGTTAAATTGTAATTATAGTTCGTTATGGTGTTCTATGGATAGAGTGTTCTATGGGGTTAAATAAAATACATTTTCCTTCTTTAAGAGTCATGTATTTCCTCGGAACACTCATTTATTTAATTTATTATAAGGCACTTGAATGGAATGGACATTTTTTGTTTTAATTTTCAATAATATAAGTACACATCAAATTTTTGTTCAGTTCGAATTTCAAACAAAAATAAAAAGGAAATAATGACAGCTGTCAAAAAAAAATGAAAAATGAAAACTTGTACGAGGTGTATGCATGTATACGAAGGTTTAAGCTACGCTAAGTTAAGAATTTATCTACATAAAGTCACGGTTAATCTCAAAATGTTTTTATGTGTATCTAAGAATTTACTGTCAAATGTTACATGCCTACCCCCTTAATCAGCAGATGACAGGTTGACAGTTTCAAATACTCAGCTTGACTTAAATTTTCACTCAAATACATCATTCATAATTCCAAAACTGCATTTAAATTCAAAATCTGTACAAAAATTGCAATTAAACTCATCTTATGCAGATAAACTTTTCTCCATATGTGTATTTAATTCACTTTTTACTTCAACACATTCACTTCCTTTCCATCAAAAGTTATTCCTTGACTCAATTAAACAATATCCAAACTATACATTTATCTACTCAATGTCTTTCATTCAACTTCACATATGCATGGACGACGACATGTCAACTTCAATTTGTCGCAAAACTTTGTTGTTATAATTACTTGAAATTTTCAATTATTGTAATTAGTTCACATAGAGACTTGACGAGGACAGCTATGTGTCATTTATTGTCATATGGATGCTACACACACACATTCTAATTATAATTATTTTCATTTAGTTTTACCTTTAACACAATGCAAAATTTCTTCTACTGTCAGTAGATTGAATAATAAATATAAATAATAAAAATTAGAACTCCTAACCACTGGGCGGTTTAGAAAAGTGCATTTCGATGGGACTAGTTTCATTGAATATATTTAATTTTGAAAAAAACCGCCATATTGAAAAAAAAAATCCGCCATTTTTAAATTTTATAAAAAAAATCCCCCATTTTGAAAAAAATTGAAAAATCGGACATTTTAGGCTTTTTACCGTTGTCAGGCTCTGGAGCCTAATTTCAGAGCCCAAAACCTGAGCCCGAACCTTGAGCCTAATCTCAGAGCCAGTTCATTTTAGTAAACTTCTCCATCCAACAAAACAAATTATAAATATTTTTAAAATTTTAACCGGTTTTAACGGTTTTTCAGGCTTCGGAGGCTCTGGAGCCCAATCCATGAGCCCAATCTCAAAACTAATGAGTTTAAAATCATCCTTAAGACCTCCTCTGTCTAACAAAAAAAAACTCGACCTCGCTCCGATGGACCATTCCGGAGTTATGGATAGCTATCAGTGACAGAGTGACGGCGGACAAACCGTCTGTAATAGTGCATTTTTTCTTACGAAATGCACTAATAATAATAACAGCAAATAATAAGATTATAAGTTGAATAAGTTTAGTTTTAGGATGAGTTTTAGTTTTTAATTGGAAATTTAACCAATTTTAAATTTTAAGAGGAAGTAGAGCTCTCATTTGAAGTTATGATTATTAAAAAAGATTAAAGATAATTTAAGTGCTTAAAATGTATTAAAGGTAAATCCTTATTTGTGTAAAAGTTGATTAGCATTTGTATATTAAACGTAAAATTAATCAATGAATTTCATTTTAGGAGAATTGTAATTTATATGTTAAGGTGTTGTGAAAAAAATGAGCTGTTTGGTATGACTAAGAGTTAAAAAATTGTTCTCTGAACAAAGAAAATGAATTTGAAGTTTAATCACACCTAAGAACGGTTCGAAACTCTTCGTTAGAAAAAATGCACTATTACAGACTGTTTGTCCTCCGTCACTCTCTAGCTGATTTCCATACATATCTTAGAAGTTTAGCTTAGAGATTGGACTACAGAGCTTAAAAACGGTCAAAAGCATAAAATTCCAAATTTTCCCATAACCGTGAAAATCTCCATCGTGCTCCGCGTGTTAGCCTAGGCAATACTACTATTGTCTCCGCTCTATTGGAACAAAATATTTCACAAGGCTTCCAATATCAATTGTCACCACAAGAGCCAGTAAGAATAACTAAAAATAAAGCACTTATCAGACATGAAGTCAAATCAGAGCATCATTGAGCCAAATTCAAAATACTCAAACTTCAAAAAATCAATTATCCGGTTAATCAAACTCCAGTAAATTCAACTTCAGTTAATCCAACTTCAACTAATGAGACAAAAATTCCTATTTTCACCAAACCTATGAATATTTTAAATTATTTTATGAAAAATGTCAGAGGTCAAACGGAATTTTAAAATGGCTGAATAGTGATTAAAATTATTCATAGGTTAAAGTTACCAGCTATCGTCAGATGAAGAGCACCTAACGGGATTCGAACGACAGTTGATTCCACGTCCTTGTTTATTTCTTTTTTACGAAAATGCACTTATAAAATTCATTATATTCGGTTTTTTATATTCACAATTGTGATGATTAGTATTCGGTATCATAAAAATAATAATAATAATGAAACGCCAAACAAAATGCTGCTTTTCAAAACATATCTTCATCAACACTCTTTTCACACTGCAAAATATTAAATAATAGAAAATCAGTCGTGCATTCATTAACTTGTCCTTTACACTGTGTTTTGTTTTCTCTCCTCTAAAATATTCTAATGAAAAATATGCTAATTTTACAAGTCATCATAGCCTACAATGTCCATAATTTACCATATTTATCATCATCATCACACAACTCCATTCGCGTCAACTTCAAGTTTTTGTGTTAGAAACCGTAAAAATTTATTTTTCATGAAATGAAATACAATTTAATTTCGAAAAAATAATAAAATAACAGAAAACTTATAATTAGAATGTTAAATAAATATGTTGTTTTATAAAATTTTTAAAAAAAAGTTCATCTTAATTTATATTAATCAAGTACAACATTTTACCATTTTTAAATTATACTGAGAGAGAAAAAACGAAAATAAATCAGGAACAGCATAATAATATTTTATGAAAACAAGTGCAAGTCCTTTCGTTTCGCAAGTTTATAAAATGTTGACAGAAATTCATTAATATTATTTTTCTGTTACAGTGAACGTGTGAAATGAAATTTTCGAAAATCTTTCTGTACTGACATTTTACCAGCAATTTAATGGGTTATCCCTTTTGATTAAAGCCTGTTTTAATGAAAAATTGTTGTCATACAAAAATTTTTGAAAATGTTTCCTTGGTTACATTGCTCATATTTGAATACTTTTAAATTCATAACTTTAATATGAATATGAAAATAATTTCTATCATAAAACTATTTTCAACTGCTTTTTATTATTATGAATATAACTGGAAATTGTAAATATACAGTGCGTTCATTTAAAGTTTACCCATACTTTTCTTTACGACCTTTAACGACTTTCTACAACTCTCTAATATTCTCTAATATCTCTAACAATTCTCAACAGATCGGAAGTACTCCTTATGATTAATTTTCCTAATAAAATAATATGATTTTTTTATTTTACGTAAATTGCAAGTATGCTCGATTAAATAATGTCTCCTACATAATTGCTCATTCGATCGTGAATATAATTTTATAAAAAATTCTGAAGAATTATTTTGCAAAAAAATTCAAGAAAATTATTTGAACAAATAAATTAAGATGAAAATATTTTTTATCACTTTTTCTCAAATATTTTATACCTAATTGATAAAATAACTTCTTTTTCTCTCTCTCTCACTACTTTTTGAATATTTGAACTTTGATAAAATGACTCTCTCTAGCTCACAATCTTTTATATCAAAATTTTTGAAGTTTGATAAAATGAATTCTTTATCTCTCTCTCTCTCACTAACTTTTATATCAAAATTTTTGTAGATTGATTTAATGACTTCTTTATCTTTCTCTCATTCATAATCTTTTATATGAAAATTTTTGAAGTTTGATAAAATTACTTCTTTATCTCTCTCTCTCTCTCTCAATATTTTTTATACCTAAATGCGGAGCTGCGAATCATTTATATCCATTTTTTTTTTTAAATGACTTCTTTATTTCTCTCTCTCTAACACAATCTTTTATATCAAAATTTTTTGAAATGACTTCTTTATCTCTCTCTCGCTCACCATCTTTTATATCAAAATTTTTGAAGTTTGATAAAATAACTTCTTTATCTCTCTCTCTCACACTAACTTTTATATCTAAATGCGGAGCTGCAAAGCATTTATATCAAAATATTTGAGGTTGATAAAATATTTTTTTTCCCTCTCTTTAATAAAATCTTCAATATCTAAATGGTAAAATGTGAAGTAGCCGAGCATTTAATGTCAAAATATTTTATGCTTGTCAATGAATATTTTATCCCTCTCTTTAAAATTCTACTTTCGCTTCCCTCAATTTTTAATGTTTGAATGCTAAAAGGTTTCAAGAGAGAGACATCAAATATTTTTTTCAAAAACATAAAATATTTTGATAGAAAAATGCTCCGCTGATTCGCAACTTTGCATTTAAATATAAAAAATTGTGAGAGAGAGAGAGAGAGATAAAGAAGTCATTTTAAAAAAAAATTATAAAAATGTTTCGCTGCTTTGCAGCTCCGCAATTAGGTATAAAAAATAGTGAGAGAGAGAGAGATAAAGAAGTCATTTTAAAAAACTGCAAAAATTTTCATATAAAAGATTGTGAGAGAGAGAGAAAGATAAAGAAGTCATTTTATCAAACTTCAAAAATTTTCATATAAAAGATTATGAGAGAGAGAAAGATAAAGAATTCATTTTATCAAACTGCAAAAATTTTGATATAAAAGTTAGTGAGAGAGAGAGAGATAAAGAATTCATTTTATCAAACTTCAAAAATTTTGATATAAAAGATTGTGAGAGAGAGAGTCATTTTATCAAAGTTCAAATATTCAAAAAGTAGTGAGAGAGAGAGAAAAGGAAGTTATTTTATCAAACTTCAAATATTTACTTTAGGTATAAAATATTTGAGAAAAAGTGATAAAAAATATTTTCATCTTAATTTATTTGTTCAAATAATTTTCTTGAATTTTTTTGCAAAATAATTCTTCAGAATTTTTTATAAAATTATATTCACGATCGAATGAGCAATTATGTATGAGACATTATTTAATCGAGCATACTTGCAATTTACGTAAAATAAAAAAATTATATTATTTTATTAGGAAAATTAATATCATACAATATTAAAAAATATTAGAAAATATTAAACTATCTTAGAAAATAGTAAACAAATGTAGAAATTCGTTAAAGGTCTTAAAGAATCGTAGAAAATCGCAGGAAATCATAGAAAGTTGATAAAGGTCTTAAAGAATCGTAGAAAAGCGTAAGAAATCTTAGAAATTCGTGGAAGATATTAAAAAATCGTAGAAAGTCGTAAGAAATCGCGATTAGAAATTTGAAATTTGATTTTTTGGTTATTAAAGAATCTTAAAGAATCGTAGAAAATCGTAAAAAATATTAGAAAATCGTAACAAATATTAAGGAGTATTAAGAAATCGTAGAAAATCGTAAGAAATATTAGAGAATATTAGATAGTTGTAGAAAGTCGTTAAAGGTCGTAAAGAAAAGTATGGGTAAACTTTAAATGAACGCACTGTATTTTCACTTACTTCAATTTCAACGATATCCGATTACAGACATTTTTAATGGAAAAACATATATTTTTCGATTAACTTCTCCATATAATCAAGGAAATTCATGCACTTTCTGTGCTCTCGTAAACGCAAAGTGAAGTAACAATAAGAATAAAATTTTATAACCGATTTATTCCAATTTAGCAGCAAACAACCGCACACTTTTCTGTTATGATGATGATCCACACCTATAACAAAAAATACACACTCCATAATACCATCAGCAAAAGCATTATAATCATCAATTAAATTACAACATATTAGATTAAATCTATTTTATAAGGATTTTGTGTTAGTGGTGCATCTGGTTGCTGTTTTTTTTACATTGCTTTTTAACATCAATGTGTAGTGTCTTCGTCTATCCTCCATCCAACATCATTTTGATCATTTATTTTTGTGGCCGTTAACATTTTTAATGGGACTTGAGTACACAATTTTGTATTTTTGTATAGCCGAGTATGCTGTTTAGGTTTTCGGAATGTGTTTCAATGAACCAGAGAGATGCATTAGTAAAATTAGCTTGCTTTGCAAAATTATATTCATTTAATTTTTTTTAACTTTTTTTTTATTCAAGATATTTTATTATGAAGTTTTAGTTTCACCAAGGGAACTGGCACTTTTAATGTGTGTCTGTTTGTGTTTTCTGGCGGATTATTTTAATGAAAAATTCAATTTAATTTTAACACATTTTAATATCCAGCATTAGTTTTGCATTTAAATACATTAAAGATCACGACACAAAAAAAACATGAATTAGAATTCAATTTCATTAGAATTAATCGACGTTAATCGATCAAAATATCTGCTTAGTGCGTATGATGCATGGCTGAAATTGAATTGAAATTCAATTACAAAAAAAAGCACTTTATCCTTAAAGTCCAAATGATTTTTATATTAAACCAATCTTTTCCTATTATTTTAATATTTTAGGACTTAAAACATTGCCTTACATGTATAAAAACCCATTTTCTATTGTTTTCAAATGTAATAAATCTAAAAAGTTTGTGTGTGTGTGTGTGTGTGTGTGTGTGTGCGATTGTACTTATGACAGTTTTATATAAATTTTAATATTAAATGTGTCTGTGTGTGGCATACAATTGTCATAATAATATTCATCGTAGTAATAATAATTGTTCACTATCTTCACTTTTATGTGTATGCAATTCCGGGTCTAAATGTATGCAAAACACGCACAAAAC
This sequence comes from Culicoides sonorensis, assembly GCA_900002565.1. Lineage (NCBI taxonomy): Eukaryota > Metazoa > Arthropoda > Insecta > Diptera > Ceratopogonidae > Culicoides > Culicoides sonorensis. The sequence continues at coordinate 35,734 of LN483864.1, forward strand.
TTTTGATAGGCTGGACTCAGTTGCTTATAATTTTAAAAGCACGTTAAAAAGGGCATCAATTCCGAAGCACCATAATTATGTATGATATATTGATATAAGCTTATGATTATTTTGAATAAATTGCAAACGATTGTTGCTGTTTATTTGTATGTATGTGTGTGTGTGTGGTGTTTTTTGGTTTTGTATCTCCTTTGCAACCACATAATACATGTGTTTGGTATATAATAATAATAATAACAATACACTTCTGTATATTTGTAGACTTTTGCATTTCATAACGTTCTTTTTTTTTGAATTTGTAACATCCCTCGTTCTATTTTTAATACTTCTTCTGTACATTTATTGTGTAAAAGTAAAATAATATTTATGTGAAAATAAGTATTGTGTGAATTTAAATAGAATTTTGAAATTTATTGCATTGAATGTGTGAAAGGTTGAAATTTAATAAAAGAGGAAGCAGGTTTTTATTTACGAGATATTTTTTGGAAATTTTTTTGAAAATTTATTTATTTTATTTTATAGGCCAGTGATGAATTTTATGACTTTTCTTATGTATTGATTTGACTTTTCACTGTAACATGAAAAATCTTTTAGGACGTCTTATAAAAGGGCATTTCTATCGAATTTGATTCAATGATTCATCAATTTACTAAAACTGACTTGTCAATTAACGACTCTTGACACCATCTTGAAAATATTTAAACAAATCCGCCATCTTGAGTGTGAATTGGAAGCTTTGGAGCCTTAACCCTAAACCATATGTTATAGTTAATGAGTAGTGGCGGATTGGCCATACGAGAAATCTGGCAAATGCTACGAAGACAAGTCGATTGTCTTGTAAAAGTTAAGTTTAGCGTAAATTTGAAAGAAAATAATATAGGGGCTAATGATTTAAGTTGACCCTTCTGAGCTTCTCTATCTATAAATGAACCATTCTAAGGATTAGGGAATTTTCAGACTAGCGAACCGGTGCCGGACAAACCGTCTGTAATAGTGCATTTTTTCTTACGAAATGTAATAAAAACTGTTATTATTGTAATTACCGAACTTTAACTTTAATTATTTTATGATAATACTTACATAAAACCAAACTTTAGTCTTAAAATAATAGAAAAGTCATCATTTTTTTTATTTAACTAAAGAACAATAGAAATTCATCAGTATCATTATGATTATTTTTTTATACTTTTAATATTGAAACTGGACAAAAACAGTAACAAAACTTTTTCTACCATCGTTTTTTTTTTTGTCTTGTGCATGAGAATCGAATTTTCATTTATTTTTCTTCTCAATTTTATTTATTTAATTTTTTTGCCGATATTGTGTATGAAACAGTTTATTTTTCGTCTTCTTATTCAAACAATAACTTTAGTTTAAGAAGATAGATTGTTTGTTTGATATCTAACATAGCAAAAGTGAAATTTTTCATCAATATCATAATAATAATGAAAAAAAAACTTAACTAAAAGATGAAAAAGATACTTTTCTGATCATTTTGCTTCATCACGTACTTTTCTGCAGAAATTTTCTTAGACCTAGTTGTTTTTCTTATAAGATGCTTTATTTAACTTAAATTTTTTTGTTAGTTTATTTTTTTTATTTTTTCTTTGTGTATTTAATACACAATTGTTATTATTTTTATTATTATTTCTTATGATTATAGTTTGTCTTTTCATTTATTTTAGTTAAGTTTTGGCTAAAGTATAACATGAAGTGTAAATAACTGTTAAAAGTTTCATGTTGAACGACACTTGTATCAGAATTTCGATTAAAATGAAAATTATTATTAATAAGGAACTAATAATTTTTTTTTTGTTATTTAACCTGACATGAAATGCCTACAAGATCAAAATTCTTGACCTTTACAAAGTGCCATGGGCAATGCCACTGTCTCGGATTGATATCCTCAGAAATAAATCAACGTTTAACGATTTTTTAATGCATTTCGTAAAAATAAATGCACTTTTACAGACGGGTTGACCGCCATCACTCCAAAGCCTGAAACACCGTTAAAAACAGCTTTAAAAAATTGAAGATTTCTTTTGTTGTATGGATGAGCTTTTTAAAATGAACTTTAGCTCATTAGCTTTCAGATTAGGCTCATTGATTGGGCTCAGGGATTGAGCTCAAAGATTAGGCTCCAGAGCCTGAAAACGGTCTACAGCCCAAAATATCCCATTTTTTCAAATTTTTTTTCAAAAATTTACAAAATGGCGTTTTTTTCAAAATGGCGGTTTTTTTTTCAAAACGGTGAGAAAATTGATGAAAAGTCAAAATTGGACAGGGGAAGCCGTGATTGAAATGAAAATTAGATTATTGTTTTTTGTATGATGATAATCAACCAACCTTGAATATCCTTTTATATTTCTGAAGCCATTTTTTAGATCAAAACTGAACAGCATTTGATGCATCCTTAAAAAACGCAACTTAAATGAAAATAAAATGAGAAGTGGAAAATCGAGGAGACCTTATAACATTTAAATTGAATTGAAAATGAAATGAAATCTAATTCCTAGTGGGCTCCTTTTCATATCATGTAAGACTGATGGATTAGAAAAGAAAAATAAAACTTTTCTTGCATTTAATGTGATAAAAATAAAAAGAAAAATATAACAAAGGCTTCTTAAAACATAAAATAATACGTACTTTTATTTCCTCTACACAACTCGGTCTTAATGCAATATTTATAAAGCACGTACAAGAGTAGTTACAACTTTTGCAAGAAAATAATAATAATATAAAAAACAAATGTTTCAAGAAATGTGTACCGACAATAAGTTTAAACAATAAATTAAATGAAAATGTGTATTTTTCTCTTCGTCTTATTTCAGTGAATAGTGAACAAAAAATACAAGTTTTTCATCTCCTTACTGTAAATTTTTTTTTATTTGTTTTTTTTGTGTTACTGCAAAAACTATCATAGTTCTTCTCTTGCTTTCTTTATTATTTTATTATTGAATTCATACTTTTAAAGTACGAAAAATACACATTTAATGTGTTTTTGAAAACTTAATCAAGTAGCTGTAGGTGGTGTGCATGGATGCATTTAAACTTGAAAATAATTTTTTTTTGCTTCTATGAAAGAGTTTGAATCTAACTGATGCATATCAGTTGTATTTTTTTATTGGCCTTTCATGTTTCATCTTAAATTGTTTTTAAATAAAGCCTTATAAAGAACTTTTTTTTCTATTTTTATTTTTTTTAAGCGAATGAATTGAAATTGTTTTACTGAAACATAACAGGAAAAACTTTTAATTCATTTCTGACGTGATGCAATCAAAGATTGTACCGGTAAAGTGAATTAAGTGAAATGTAAACTTTAATTTAAAAATTCTTCTTTTGTTATTTTGTTTTTTTCTATTCAATGTATTTCATTGTACAGTCAAAAAATTACAGTTTTCACGTAAAATTCATTTAAAAGTCTATCTCAATTCAAATGAAATGTTAATCAGTTAAAATAATTTCATGTCACACATACCCTCCAGCAAATCCGATTGCAAAAATTACCATCTAGATGGTAAAATCTACCACTTCCGATGGTAAAAACAACCACAGAAATGGTAAATTTTGTCATTTCATACATTTAACTAAAAATATTTAACTAAATATAAAAAAAAGCTAAATTATTTTATCTTTTACTAAGAACGGGCTCACATATTATCATTCAGCTCTATTGTTAAATCGCTTGTATCTAAGAATTATTCAAATAAATTAAGGAGACGATAAATGGCTGCCCGAATATGTTTTTAATCAATGTGACATTTAATTTAACAAGAGAAATATCTATACGATTAATATTCAATAAGAAATGAATTTTTTCAAAAATTTTATGACATCACAATGGATACTTGAATGAAAAAATTCCCATTTTTGAATATTCTTAAAAGATTTTTCCGTCTTTAAAATATTTTTAGAGAAAGCAATTAGATTGATTTTGCTTTCTTTAATTCAAAAATTTAGACTGCATCAAAAATAGCATCATTTTGTAATTTTCAAGCAGATTACTATTTGCCTTATCACCTTTTTCTTTAAGCAGAGATTAAATTAGAAAATTTTGATTTGATGTTGATTAAGTTTTAAGTTAAATTTATATTACCGAATTTATGAAACTTTTCCTTTATACCACTGAGCCGCTGACCGATTCCAAATAATATCTAACATACTCCTCAACAATTGTGCATGATGAATGATGAAATTGTATGACAGGTTTTATTTGAAAATCCTGGATCAAAATGGCCAAATCTTGACTTTAACTGACGAACAAAAAAGTGCAGCAGAGTCTACTCTGGTTTAAATTTCAAATGTTGAATTTGGGGCACGATAGCAAATGATTTTTCAGACTTTTCCACTAAATTCACTCGATTCACCTGTAAATACACTTTTTTGTGTACGTACAAATACATTTTCCAAAGAACCAAAAGCCTCTGCGTCGAGAGTGTTCATCATATTTGACATGTAGGCTTTTTGTACCATTTTTTTATATTATATGAAATACTTCAAGAATATATTTACCATGGAAAACCTGAGAGAGAAATTCCTTTTAAAATGTTCTAGTTTGAAATTGTTTATATTTATATGTTTTGACAGTGATTTCCCAGCACGCAAAATCAGTTAAATTGGATATTTGATTGAACTTATAAATATAAGAAGAGACGAAAGTGATTAAAATAAAAATAAATTTTATCAAATTCAAAATTTAAAGTAATTTGTGCTATTTTTGTGTATCAAATTTAAAATGAGTAACTGGGTACCACAAGAAGAACCAGTATTCAATTGGAATACAATCATAAATTGGTTTACAGAACCACAAGTTGAACCTGTTGGACACACATCCGAACCAATTTTCGAGCCACTTCCTGAACCCGACTTTCAACCTGAATCAGAACCAGTAGAAGAAGTTCCAATAATACCGTCCTCGCCAATAGAAATACAGCCACCCGAGCAAACAGATTTATTTGCAGAAATTGTACTACATTTGTTTCAAGATTTAATATTAGCAGGAGTATCAAGATCCACAATAGACAAAACTTTTAAGCACATTAATGACCTTTTCATCACAACATCTAGCCTAATTGATCAAATTTTGAATAATGACACAATAAGATCCACAGTAAATTGTCACTTTGATGCCCTAATCGAAATAGTACAGACACAGTCATCCGAACACAAACGTTTAAAAATTCAAAAATCAAATCCAAAATATATTGAGCCCATTCCAATCTGTTTCGGTTCCAGTTTGTGTTCGGTCAGACGCTTTCATAGAACGGTTTTTGTGAATAAGCCCATGATCCTCTACCAAGTGCCAATAGAAAAGACAATACAAAAACTCTTTGAGTCTCGGTTGTTCGAAATGAAATTCTTCATCAACGACCATGTGTGCCAAAATGGAGTTTATCGAAATATCTGCTGTGGAAGTGTAAGCCAAAGTAACCCTTTGAATGGACAGCCATTTATCAAAATACAACTGTATAATGACACTGTGAACCTTGCTCATCCGTTGAAAGACTGTGCCTTGGAGTATAAACTAAGTGCCGTGTATTTTCGAGTATTGAACTTACCATTGGAAGTTCAATCTCTTGAAGAGAATATACATTTGATTGGTCTTTTCAACGAAAATGATGTGAAAAAACATCCAGAAGGTTTCAATTCCATTTTAAAACACATCGTAGACATGATAGCTCAAATTGAGATAAATGGTGTTCGGGTAGAGATCGAAAACAGGGAAAATCAGGTGCTCCATGGAACAATTGCTTCACTTGCAGGTGATAATTTAGCGGTGCATCAGCTCATAGGTAATTATGAATTAAAAGACTAATATTATTTATTCATTAAAAATTATTCTAAACTTACAGGCATGTGTGAGAGTTTTATGGCTACGTACTTTTGTTGTCACTGCTATATCACAAAAGAAGAGTCTTGCACTAAGGAGAATCTCTCAAACATAGTACCACGCACTGTCGATGATTTTTATTCAGGCTTTGACTCTACTGTCGAGAATTCACCAAATTATTTTAAAAACACCCGTGGAATAGTAAGAAAATCTGAATTAAGTCGTCTGAGGTATTTTTCGATCCCAACAACATTAGGGGTAGATCCATTTCACGACTTAGACGAAGGATTTGGTTTGGATTATTTGATGTCGTCCATAAATTTTTTAATAAACAATGATTACTTACCATCTGAAGAAGCCACAATCAATCAAATTAAAAGTTTTGATTATGGAACGCTTGACATTCAATACAACATCAAAACCCTTAAGCATCTTTCTGGGATCCAAATTCGTAATTTGATTTTAAGGTTTAATTTCATATTTGGTCATTTGAAAGATCAAAATAATGATATTATATTCATTGGAATGTCAAAATTATCTTTGGTCATGCAAATTGTATATTCATCGATCATATTAGAAGAACATATACAAAAATTAGACGAATGTATCAAATTTTTATTGAAAACGTATAAAGAAGTGTTTTTAAAGCCTCTGAAGCCAAAGGCACATTTCATTCAACACTATCCTGAAGTTATCAAGAAGTTTGGTCCTCTTTCTGCGCTTGACACAACTGCATTCGAACGGAAGCATCGATTTTTTACCAGAATAATGGAAAAACATTCTTCATTCAAAAATGTGTTGAAAACGTGTGCAGTAAATCATCAAATTTGGTGGGCTTCTAAATGGGATGAAGAAAAAAATAATTTTCACACATTAACTTTGATTGGTAAAAAACTTATCCAATTACACGATGAATATGACCAAGTTCCAAATGATTTAGAGCTCAACAGTCCTGCTATATCAGTAAAATCGGCTCAAATTGTTTATAAATATGAAAAAAATTTATACATTTTTTATAACGAAAGCTTTTATGAAATTAACGAAATAATTTACCAAAATGACATTCTGTATTTAGTTATAAAAAGAGTTCTTACACGATTTGATTCATTCTATGTAGCGTATAAGATTCTGGAAAAATGTTCCGAAAAAATTATTGTAAAAATTGAAGATTTAAAATTGAAAGAAACATTTTCTGCAGTTTCGATACACTTAGATTCAAAATTTATTCTAACAAAACGAAACTGTGTTTTATATTAAATAATAAAATTATAATTTATCATTGAAAAAAAAATGAAAAAACGGCATTGCTTAATTGTTTCTTCAAAGAAATTAAAAAACCTTTGACACTGCATAAAGAAAGCATATTTTGTTTTTTGAGAACCAGGAATGAAAAGACTTGTGACGCCATTTATATGACACGGACGTATGTTGTGATTTGAAATGACAATCTTGATTTTTCAATTCCTTTTAATAAATCCCAGTCAAAAAACCATTTTCGAATATTATTATAAATACGACAATAATAAAGAAATAATTCATCAAGTATTACTTCACTTCAAAGATTAAACTTCTTGTCACACGTTAGAAATTTCCAAAATTCACATTATTTTCAATGTCAAGGTAGTTCATACTTATCAGATATGAAAAAAAAACTTTTGTCTGTTTAATATTAAGTATTAATGATTCATATCAAATTTCATTCATTTCAATTCTTTATCAGATTTTTTTTCCTTGCACATTTAATATTTTATTTTTGATTTTGTTTCTGCACCTCCAATCAATGACGAGTTATTTTTTAGTGTATCTGTGGATCGGAAACAAGTTAAGATGGTCAACCATTGCTACCACCGCCTAAAACCATGTGTCCCAATGGACTTACTGACTGTTGTTGTTGAATACCTCCATCTTGATGCATTGAAGTAGCAAAACTAAATGAATTTGGCATTGAAGGTATAACTACGAGTAATTGAGCAATTTTTGCTTTGTTCTGTTTGTCGTTCACGTAAGAGTGAATGATGCATTTCAATATCACGCTTTGATTCTCCCAATGCAGAAAACAAGTCCAATTAAACTCAAGTTTTGGCTGATAAATGCTTTTCGAGTGTCACATTTTTCATACGCAAATCGTTCAATCGAATGGAATCAGAATATTGTTGCTGGTAACTCAATTTGTAACTCTTGTAAGGAAACTTGTTTAAAGATGATTGTCCTTTGAAGAGGAAGCATGAATCCTTTGTTGCCGCGACCTTTACGACCACTTTTTGTGCGTCTCTTCTTAACTGACTATTATTATAAAACAATATTTTGATTCGTCTTTTCACTATTTAACTGGAGAAAAAAGTTGATGAATCTACCACACGAAATATCCTTAAACACATCTAATTTTTCCTCTTGAGTTTGTCGATTTTCTTTGAAATAATGAGAGTCATGATAAAAATTTAAAATTTATTACATTTCTTCTCACCTTCACATCATTTGAAATTTGCACACAGGAGATCTCCCAAAGGTTGAAATATTTATCATGATTCTAGATGATATTATCGGACAATTATCGATAACATGATTAAAAAATTTATAAAGTTTTCGTATTTTTTTATGTTTTAATGTAAGCGTCTATAATAAATTAAAACAAAAAAAAAATGAACAACATCACTTGTCAAAATAATATCCCTTTGAACAATTTTTAATAAAACTTAATTTTAAATTAACCGTTGCTCAGAAATTAATTTTCAATTTAGATATATTCAGATATACTATTTACGTTAACATAATATTCAAATCAATATTTATTCAACTTTCATGTTATAATACTTTTATATATTTTTTTTAAAATTCTCAAATAGTTAATTGATTTGATTATATTTTTTTTTTGATTTAAATCATTGTCATACATTTTCACCACATACATGAATTTGCCCCGGATTTCAGTTCATAATTTTGATATGTCAAATGTCAACTGTAAATGTAAATAGTGAAAAAATTGATGAGGATGAATAAAATGAAAAATCAAATGACAAAAGATTAACATAAGAGAAAAATAAATTCTTTGTCATTTTGTAAATAATATTGATTAGATACTGTTTAAAATTTGTGATGCAAACTGTGCAAAGAATATCAATGATTTTTTGTCATCTGTAAAATTATAATAATCACCGCAAACGAACCACAAAAATGATTAAATGTGATCCCGTAAAATTGAATTCATTATAAATTCAAATGACTTGCTCGTTTGAAATGATTAACTAAAAAATCAACAGTTTTTATAGTCATAATCCGTAGTTAATTATTTGAAGTTCGTGAAATCTTTTAAATTCAAAAGTAAATTATGGTTTAATTTTATAAATAAATTATTTTTATTGAATCATGTTAATGAATATTTCTTTGATTTTACGATTATGATGAAAAATAAATCTTTTAGTAATTAATGTATGTTAAGAAGGTTAATTTATTATTGAGAAAAATAAATAAAGTTGACTAATTGAAATAGCCTTTAAAGTTGTTAGCTAAAGTCCAAAAATTTTTAGCACTTTTTGGTACAGATACGTCATTCTCGTAAATAATATTGAAAAACTGGTAGAAGTTCATCAATTGCGCAGGAAACTTTATGTTAAAAACATAATACGTTTTGTAAAGTAAATCGAAAGCGTAATCGAAGGATGGGAAGTGTCTTTGATCCAACGGTATCACCCTAGAGTCAAATGCCATGAAGTACTGGGAAGGCATGCTGTTCTTGATTATTAAAAAAGGTTCGCTTTGTTGCAATGAAAGATTTTTCAAATCTTCGGCTGTACAATTGGTATTAATTATTCGAAACAGCTGATCTTGTTTGCGCTTGGAATATGCATTAACGATTTTCAGAGTCATTATGAATGGATGCAGCTCGTCTAAAACGGTACTTTCAAAGTGCCCATATAATTCCCGATAAGTTTCACTGATGATATCGAAAATTTCACTACTTTTTTCAATAAATTTGGCCTCATTTTCAGGAAAAGCTAATTGGAAATCATATAATATATAATTTGCATTTGTAAAATACAGCTCAAAAATGAAGGTTTTTGAGTGTTCCAGCATCTCTTCCCAACGGTATTTATTGGTTTTTACCAAAGCTCTCTTAATCTCAGCGTCATCTGACGAATTTCCAGGTGAATTTTTAAGAAATTCAACTGAATCTAAAATATCATTCTTTTCTATTGTCAAATCAGATGATTGATCTTCTTGGGGTGTGGGTTCTTCTGTTTGAGATGACTGATTTTCTTGCCTTTGTTTTTTGAAAAAATAAAAGGCATTTTTGAAGCCCTCCCCCAGCTTGCCTTTTCGGACATTCACGTTGTCCATCAATTCTGCAACATTTGTAAATAAGCCCGGAAAACGTGCAAATATAGCTCGAGCAGTTTGATGGCGCGTATCTCTTGTGGGATATTGAAATCCGCAGCGCTGGACCATGTATCTACAAATAACTCTTATCATCAACCGCTGTTGAGCATCGCTGAGTGTCTTTTCCGTTTCAAACTGTTCTAAAATGAAGGCGTTGCCGGTGCATGAAAGGATTTGCGAAATTGTCTGAAATCGGTTTTGTAAATCATACAATTCAATATTTCAATATTTTTTTAACTTACATCGGGCGTTACGCTTGCCATTGCTTGTATTTAATTAAATTTGTTTGATAATAGTTAATAATAATAGTTGATAACAATAATTGATAATAGTGAAAATCACAAAAGAAAACTAACCACGTTTATCAAAAACCTAACCAAGTTTATTTAAAATAGCCTAACAAGCAACAAAGCCCAGTTTAGACCATTGCACTAAAATGAATTGCTCAGACACCCAATAAAACATAAAAAAAAAATCTAAAAAATATGAAAAAGAGAATTAAGTTTCCAAATAATTTAATCAAAAGTCACAAATTAGTATATTTTTTTTCAAACTATGACTAATGATTGATTTATTTTATTCAAATATTCCAAAAGTTATCCAAAAATTCTTGAATGAAACCTAATTAGTATGCATAACCGAAAGGTGAATTGATTAGACATAACTCACCATAGATTTGTACTGATTTTGAATGGAGTTTAATAAAATATTTTTCGTTTTTTTTTTAATTTTTTGCCATTTATTATTTTCATTTAAATTATACTAATTACAATTAACTGCATAATAAAATAATTATATTATAATCATAATTTGATTGATAGATTCATCATTTATGTGTGTCTCTTTTCCGTGAATTAATTCCAAGCTTCATCAATATGACCATTCCCTTTTATGTACATCTATTGAATTTTATTCCACTTCCCTTTTCTTAGTCTGTTATGCTAGCTTAGTCTCGTGTCGCAATCAACTCATCTAATTCGAAGCTATCACTCCCTCCTGCTGCATTTCCATTGGTAAGCCTTTAGACTCTGAGATGGTTCAAGTCGCCAAAACTGCTCATATTGACACATTGCACAAAGCAAACACAAGGTGGTTTTGATTAATTTTACGATTTTTGGTTCTAGACATTGTTTGACGAGAAGTAACGAATCCATGAGATATTCTTCATAAATTTCAATTGAAAATACAGCTTCTTTTGTGAAATGATGATTATGCATCTCAAGTCATTAGGTAACTAATTGAATGCCTTTGATATAAATTGGCCACCAATTTTGCATTTGATGATTTTGGTGTTACCTGAAAAAAATTATTTGAATGAATATGAAGTTGAAAATTAATTTGAATTTTACTCACATTAGTGCTATTGATAATCCAGCAAAAAAGTAGTTCAAGTCACCTGATGAATAATACACGATAATTCGAGTAATCCTTCAGTTATTTTACTTTTCTCATAATTTTGACAAATTGCATTCAAGCAACTCAACACTTGATCATATAATTTACTTGAAATGAAGATGCTGTTCCAATTTTGATATGGTTGTCTCTCAATGACAGAAATCAGGGTTTTGAGGAGTATTAAAACCAATTCTGATGACATCATATTCTGTGATTATGAAGGAGTTTTGTTACGCACTTTGTTTTCTAGACTGAAAAGTTCTATTGATACTATTTTAACAATGGATTCAAGCATTCCAATTAAAATTAATCGTTTTGGATTCGAAATCGGTGATATAATTGGCTAAAATTGAGTTATTAGCACGTGGTAATAAGTTTTTGTAAAATCCAAAAAGGAATTCTAATAATATTTGAGCATTAAGTATATTCTTGCCATCTTCTTTATGTGTATTTGAGTTGAAAATGTTTGAGTAAAATCAAATAAAATTCTGATAAAATGACTAATAGTTTTGGTTACGAATCTTTGATGCCAAGAGTTGTCTTAATGCATGTGGTATTTTGTTACATATTGATTTACATTTAAGAATGAGAATCACTAAATACTTAAATGATTGCAAGCAACATAACCATTCAGGAACAATATCTAAAAATGATTCTTTTTAATCAGGAAGATTGAAAATCTCATTAAGCCATTTTGTAAAAACCGATTTTTCGAGAAGACGTTCAATGACGATCCGAATTTCATCATCATACTTCGCTCCGACTGTAATTCTAAATATTTCAACACCTAAAATATTAAATAGTTGCGAATATGTTTTGATATCTGGATCAATTTTATCAGCAGATAATGGACTTGTGATTCCACTCCAAAAATCTTTCTTTTCCATCAATTCTGAGACAAGTTCTTGCATGTTGTTCTTCCAGAGTGAATGGAACAGTGCCATAATTCGACTTAACAGTGGACTTGTAATTTATTCAGGATTTTTATGAATGACATCCAAAAACTCTTGTATGTAATGAAGTATACCAATTTTATGTTCTGTTTTAGCCATTTATTCTCATTTGCTTTGATTTGTTCTAAAAATCGTTTCTCATTTTCATACAAAATCTTATTTCTCAATAAAGGCTTTAACAAATTCCAGGATCGCTACATGGAGATGATGATGAACAATGACATTTGAAATTCCAGTGCAAAACGTCTGAAGAGACGATCAATACTATGACCAAAAGTCTGTCGTTGTATGAAACACAATTGACATTTCTAGATGAGAACTTCCTTTATATTATGATTAAATTGTCTAGGGACCTGTCTCGATTATACGCCTCCAGCTGTTGAAGTTACAGTATTATTGCCATCAGCACTCAAACACACGAGTCACCAAGCATTTTTTTTTTAATTTTAATTAATTCTGAGATTAAAATTTAAAATGTCTAATGAATTTCTGGACTGGTGTAGACCTTCCATAAAAAGAGCACAACAATTCACTTCTAACAACACTTTGTACTGATCAGTACTTAATAATTTATTTTTAAAAAAGCATCTCTTGGGTTTTTTGTCTGTGTTGAATTTTCATTATTTTGATCCATAATTTGATGAAAAAATAAGGTTCCTGAAAGAAAGTAAAGAAATCTACAAAGAAAAACATTTCATGCGTATGTTCGTTAATTGATACTTATCTAAATGGTCTGCCGTGTCCTTATTTTTCTATATATTTTCAGCACAAATCTTTAATAAATGTTTGTTTTTCTTTTGATTTCGTTTATTCATTTGACATTTAACAACAAAATACATGTGTAATGTGATTATGAATATACACACGAGCGCATTTCCAGTAACCTTTATTACGTTTATTCATTTGACAGTAAACAACAAAATAAATGTGAAACGTGATTATAATTATACCCACAAATATAGAATGTATAGAATGACAATGTATAGAATTTTCAAAAAAAAATTATTATTATTATTATTAGAAAAATTGGTTTGATTTCGTTAACGGCAACAGACGGACAGATAGTCGGCATGAGTGCCCACCATAGCCTATTTTTTTTACTCCACGGGAATGACGATTAAATATGTACTGGGAAAAAATTGAATGACATTTCGCATTGTCATTGAAAATTCTCAGATAAATTTAGCATACAAATGTAAATAATTTGAATGTGCTTGTAGAAAAACTTTAAATTAAAAACTATTTCAATTAACATTCTTGCATTAATGTTAATAATGGTGCAAAATAGTTCTGGGTTCATGATTTTGTATCAATATCCTTATCTCACTTACAATGCCATGAAAAAATAGAAGACACATCACAAAATCAAACAATTATGGCAAAAATATTAAAATGGCAGATTGTATAATTGGTATTATTAAGGAATATATTATAGAGAGATTTGCTGATGTGATTGTTGAAGAAGATGGATAAGCCTGAATTATATCAAAATTAACGGATCTATCAGAGGAGTGTCATAAAGTTGTATTAGTGAGTCATTATTGTCCAGATAATCGCAGCAGAGGAGGAATTAAGCTCACAACAGATTATTGGAGGTGCAATCAACAAAATGGTTTGCAATTTTGTCGATCAAGATACAATTATTTGCACAACTTTTAAAATTTATAATCCAGTTTACAGGTACTGCTTTTATAATAGTAAATGGTAAAACATTTCAACCGGGAAGTTATTGTCAATGGACATCATTTGCTTAGAATCCATCCGATATTTTTTGGGAAAACCTCTCTGTTAACTTAGGAGGTAATTATTATTTGAGTTTTTGTCAATTTATGTTTTTATTTTTCTCAACCATACCTGTGAATATGTGAAATACTCTGATCTATCCTCTTGATGCCCGTTGTGATAGGATTGCCTGAAAGTTTTTCAAAGCATTGGAGACAAACTTAATCAAATTACACAATTATGACAAAAACCTTTGGTTCTACGTTGTATATGATCCTTAACCATTACTTGACCTTAAATCAGCCAAATAACCGGAAAGAAAGGCAGCTTTTCGCTTTCAATGTAAATTGAGACTTAACTTTTCATCAGCATTCGTTGGAACAACTGCCGATTTGGTTAATCATAACAAAAAAAAAAAGATGGCACTAAATTTCCACTTATTAGATTCACGATTCTAACATTTTCATTTGGTGCACACCGATCATTGACGTTGATATACTTTACCATGATTGTGCGTTATTCAAATTCATCATCCTAAATTATATAATTTGTAATGGTTTACTTTTGTCTTTTATATCTCAGTAATACAAATAATATATTTTTTTCTTGGTCCAAGTTATTTGGCATCATTAGGTGTTGATGAAATCCATTTAACAGTGGTTAATTTAATAAGTCAAAGAATCTGAAGCAATATGATTTTTTAATTCAAGTATCCATTGTGATGTCATAAAATTTTTGAAAAAATCCATTTCTTATTGAATATTTATCGTATAGATGTTTCTCTTGTTAAATTAAATGTCACATTGATTAAAAACATATTCGGGCAGCCATTTATCGTCTCCTTAATTTATTTGTATAATTCTTAGATACAAGCGATTTAACAATAGAGCTGAATGATAATATGTGAGCCCGTTCTTAGTAAAAGATAAAATAATTTAGCTTTTTTTTATATTTAGTTAAATATTTTTAGTTAAATGTATGAAATGACAAAATTTACCATTTCTGTGGTTGTTTTTACCATCGGAAGTGGTAGATTTTACCATCTAGATGGTAATTTTTGCAATCGGATTTGCTGGAGGGAGTATCAAAAAAAAAGATCTGGCTTAAATTTAACTTCATGTGGATTTTAAAGGAGACTGGAAAATAAAAAATTTTCTATCCTTTTTATATGATAAGAAATTGTAAATAAACAGGAAAATGTGACACAAATACAATACTTTCTAAGTCACCTTGACATATTTTATTGCTGATTTTTTTTTCAATTCAACGTTTAGATTTTCGTATTTTGCCTTTTTCTTCCACTTTTTTTAAAGTATCGCATAAAATATTTAAATTTTCTTTCAATTTTATGTACATAGCTCGCATTTCATGTGTGATTTTTTACATTTCGTTTATTTTGTTTTTCCTCAATTCAATGAGTATGAGAATTTTCTTATCAAATTTAATGATATTCAGACTAAAAAACTCTGTTCGATGTCAGAAGAAAATTTCTGCTTTATTTTTGAAAGGATGTACTATGAAAATTTAAAAGAAAAAACTCTTCACAAAAGATTTATTCAATGATAATAATCAATTATCTGATGTTGACTTCATTTGTACATTCAACAGTTTCCTCTCATTTCATAGAAAAAATCTACAATTCTCACATATGATAGAATTATATAATAATATGAATAAACTGAACTGTTGACATCTCTCCTGACTTACATAAGAAAAATATTTTCTTTTCATGTCTCAACATGAATAAAAGAAGAAATTACAATTTTTTGACAGTAATATGCTGTGACAACATTACATTTCGTAAGAAAAAATGCACTATTACAGTCGGATTATCGGCCGTCACTCTGTAAGTCTAACACTGATTTCTATCCATAACTTTAGAATAGTCCATCAAAGCGAGGTCGGGTGTTTTCATTAGATAGAGGAGGTTATCAGGATTTGGCAAAACTCATTAGTTTTGAGATCGGAATCATGTATTGGACTCCAGAACCTCCAAAGCCTAATAAACCGTTAAAAACGGTTCAAAATTTAAAAAAAATTATAAATTTTTTTGTTGGATGAAGAAGTTTACTAAAATAAGTTTAAATCATTCGCTCTGATATTAGGCTCAAGGATTAGGCTACAAAGTCTGAAAACGGTTAAAAGCCCAAAATGTCAGAATTTTTCAAATCTTTTAAATGGCATATTGAAAAATTTCGCCATTTTTAAATTTTTTGAAAAAATCTGCAATTTTGATATTTTTTTAAAAAATCAGCAATTTTGATAATTTTTGAAAAAATCTGGCATTAATAAAATTTTTTGAAAAATTCCGCGGTTGGTTTTTCTCGCGTTCTTTTTTTTGTGATTAATCAAACTTAAAAACTTACGTTTGATTCTTCCTGTTTCAATTATGGTTGAAATTATGTCCAACTGGGCATTTTGCTCTGCCAGCATCTGAAAAAATCCAAAATTGATAAAAAAAATTAATATAAAAAACTTTTTATACTTTCATCGTTACTCCAAACTTGTTATGCAACTGCAGCTTCTTCCATAAGTAAACGTTTTTGTTGGGGGGTTGTCAGTTGAAAAATGTAAAACGTACATTAATTTTAATTTAAAAAATAAAAATTGTTAAATCGCTCTTACCATTTTGAATTCTTCTCAATGAATGATCTAGGTGAATTTTTTTCTATTTTTGTTTTCGATTATTAGGGTATCAATTTAGGTCAATATTTTTGGACCTTAAACTTAATAAAACTCGAAATGCACTTTTCTAAACCGCTCAGTGGCTAGAATTTCTTTTATTTTTCATATTCATAAATGTAATTAGAAAAATGAAATAGAAAATGCTCTATGAAACGGAAGACTTTTTCAATTATGATGAAAATGAGTGTGTAAATTGATTTTTTTTTTTCCTTTTAAAATACGATTAAAATGACAAATATTGCAATTAAAGCACAAATATTAAACAATTCACAAATTTAAAGGTTCATACAAAGATGAAGATGAAAGTTTCATGTAAAATTGATTGAAATACTCAAAAAAAAAACTTTCATCTCACTTTTAAAATGGAGTAAATTGTAATTTTTACATGATTTTTTAATCCAAGGTCAATTCAATTGCAAATTTCTTTGCAAAACGTTTCACGACATTAAAAGTAATGATTTTTTGTCATCCATTATTTATTCATCTCATCAAATAATTGTACAATTTCATGTCATTTAATATTTCATACTATTTTTTTATGTCATTTAACATGGCAAATCTATTTATTCAGTTGTATTCTCTTTTGTTCATATGCAAATATGACAAGATTTTTATTTTATTAAATTTCATACAATCAAAAAAAATTATTCAAATAAATATTTGATACAGTGAACAATGGTCCAATTTCCAGTAATTTAATACGATTGTAACTTAAATTTTGAATTTTATGTACTGCTAGCAACTGAATTCCAAAGTCGATTTTTAGTTTTAGCCGAACTCTTATCATCTTTATCAAGTGGCTTCAAATGAGCTGCATCCACAATATTTTTAAACTCATCATACGTTTTTGTTGTTGTACAAGCCCGTATTTTTGCACTATTACGAATATCATATAACTGATCCTGATGAATTTTATTTAAACAAGTTGATTGTAAATTGTTTAGTTCATTAATTGAAATTCGAGTATTGTGATTTGACATGATTTTTGTAATTGGATAAACTTTCTTATGTGATGCAAATTTTTCAATTGTTTTGTTTGTTTTCAAAATTTGACAACAAAAATACTCGTTACCATGGATGCAATTTAATATTCATATTGATTAAACATGTTTCGATAATTCAAATTCAATTTGACCGTTACAATGAAAAAATCATGAAATTTAATTAAAATGCAATTTACTTCCATTATTCACGATACACGATATTTTTAAAAAAAATTATATTAATTTTTTTTTTTTTTGAATAAAAACACGAAAAATTTTCATTGAATCATGTAATATAAAATTTAAACAATGATCTTAATTTTAATTTTATTGAATAAATTCCTTTGAGTCCCCAAATTGCCTTTGATACTATCCAAAAAAATTATTCATTAAAATAATTGAAAAATTTAATACAAATACAATGAAAAAAAAAACAACAATTCCAATTACAGGAGTGACAATTCTTCTTTCGTTAACCGTTTTCCTCAACTTAGTGGCAGAGACATTACCTCAAGTATCAGATGCGATCCCTCTGTTAGGTAGAGAAAATATTAAAATTAATCGTCAAAACAAAAATCTTAATATATATTTATGTATTTTCATTTTAATTTAACTTTAATTTTTCATAAAAAATTTCTTAATGGTGTACTTTTTTTTCTTCTTAATTCGTTCTTCGGTTCAATTAATTTCTCTCTTCTAAATTAATAATCTTTTTTTTTAATTTAATTATTTTCATAATAATTGTAAACAAACTTTATTCTCTATATTTATTGCTATATATAACAACACATAATTATCAAAATATTTTTATAATTAAAATAACTGATCATAAACAATATAATCTTCGACACTTTTATCCATTATTTTTGAAGTTTAATTAAAATATTGCTTTGAATAATGATGATATTTAAAGTTTTCTTTTTGAATTTTCTTTTAAAGTAACTGTTTCATTTTTTTCTTATACAAATAAATTTATGTAATGAATGAATAAAAATATATATTTTTTTTAATATTAATTTCTACTATCACTATTAATCTATTTTGATAAATCAAAGGAATGTTATATTTATTTTTATTCACAATAATCTTTCATTGTGTAAATTTTGTTTGAGTTCGTTTTTTGGTTTTATTTTTCTCAAGAGTTGTCAATACAAAAAATTAAAATTGATGTAAATTGGTTTTTATATAAAATTAAAATAAGAAAAAAAAATAAAACATTAAATTGAAATTGAAATTTTTCTTAAATCTATTTTCTTCAACTATTGATTTTTAACTAATTGTTATGTGACCCAATTTTTGTTCAATGTTATAAAACATCGTTTTTGTTTTTAATAATCAAATATGTAAAAGTTATGATAATAATAATAATGACAATATAGAATGAATATCATAAATATTTTGTTAAAAAATATGATAAAAAAACACATAAAATCAGGTAAAGTTATTATATTTTTTTTATTATCATTGGATGAAAAAAATACATTGAAAGGGGTGATTCCATTACAGAAATTTTACATAAAAAATATTATGGACGGTTATCAAAGAACTCTTATGAGATTGAAATTTTGTTAACTCAAATGATTCTTTTTTCATCGATTCAATTTGAGTTGCTTAGAATTACAGAATAAAAGATAAAGCTCATAACCCGTTATACTTAACGAAAACTGAACTGAACTCTCTATACAAAAATGGGAGCGAATTCTTTGACTTTTACGTCCCTCATGTAAATCACATTTTTTTTCTTGTTTTTCTAGCCAGAAATTTCAAATTTTGTTCTTGCTTTTTTCATTTGTTCGATATAACCACACAAAAATAATAAATTAAATAAAATAATTCCACCGCCACATTGTCATTTTTCTTCGATCGTGGTGTTGTTGTTCGTGGTGGTTGTTAATCTGACTTAAGTTGAAAAGCCAACAGTAGTTAAAGTTCCATATATTCAATTTTTATGAAAAATCAAAATATACTACCTGGCCCTTCTTTTCAGTACCGTTTTTTGTATGATAAAAAAATTTTTAAACCAGTTTGATAAGTAACTCGGTCGAACTTTGTAGTTATTTGAAGTATTTTAGATAACTCAAATTAGTGTCTTTTATCCAAGAAATCATGTATTCATTTATTTATTCAGTAAAATTTACTGTTTTGCTGCATCTTTTTTCCAATTCATTAACGGAATTTCGTAACTAACTGAATTGACTTATTCATTCGCTAAACGGTGTGCTGCCACAGATAATCGGGATTATAATACAAATCGAGGAAAGAGTTTATTTATTTTTATAAAATATATAAATATATATAAAAGTGAAGATAGATAAATTTAAATTACTTACTTCAACAGGATGTGCATTGCATTGCAACGACTAAGCAGTGAGCTCCGTTCCTAAATGTTCTGCTATAATGTCAACAACATTTAAATTTTGCTCGCAGAATCCGACATATACGCGTCAATTTTTTCATAAATCTGTTTAAGTGTAAAATTTTCGAGAAGCGCTAATCTCTTAATCTCCTCTTGGAGTATAACCTCTTTTAACCACGTCGAACTTTTTATCTATTTGAAATATATAAGGACAACAGTGCTGAGGTACCGAACTTTGAATTATTCAGTTTCGCCATTACAGGCAGCTCAAATTTTGTCTTCCATCCAGGTTCAGATAAATCGTGTATTTTGATTTGTACAACTTCAGTAAAATTCTAATTTAGAAAACGTTTTCAACAGTTTTAATTGTCAATTTTTTTTTATTCTTTACCTGATGTTTGTAACTTACTGAATTGACTGAAAAGCTACCTGTAAAAAAATAAAAAAAAAAACAAAATTAACCTTTTTATGTTAAAAGATGCTCTTTCCGAAAATCGCGGAACTTTTCCAACCTGCGGCATTTTCAAAAATAACTAAAAGTTGAGAAATTTTCCAAAATCGTGGAAAACCGCGGAAAATTTAATGGAAAATCAGAAAATTTCCGTATATGACGAAAATTTCTTAATCTGCGACAATTTCAAAAGAAACTGAAAATTGAAAATTTTTCCAAAATCGTGGAAAACCGCGGAAAATTTTATGGAAAATCGGAAAAATTTTCGAAAATCGCGGAAATTTTCCAACCTGCGGCAATTTCAAAAATAACTAAAAATTGAGAAATTTTCCAATATCGAGAAAAAATACTGAAATTTATATTAAGCATGGAAAATTGTAGAAATATCCAAAATCGCGAAAATCATCAAAATGGCGGAATTTTCATAAATTCGGATTTAATGAAGTTGAATATTCAGTCAAATATGAATTTAGTTGTCAACATAGACATTTTCGGCATTCTAACAAAAGTAAGTTTCAAAATGCTCTGAAGTGTTGTTTATCACCGACAAATACTAGCTGGATACAAATTTTTGAATGTGATAAACAACAATATGGCTTAAATTCAACTTAAAGTTCAAATTTTAATTTTTTTTATATTTTAAATATAAAGTCCTTAATATTTTGATTGTTTTGTAACCATTCTTTGATAATTTGATTGCACGATTAAATTATTATTTACAATAAAGTTAAAAAATATTTCAAATGCAAATATCTCAAAACTATGTTTTGTGTTCAGAAGTACCTTATCACAAACACTATTCATATGTATTGAATGTAATTCTTGATAAATAAAAAAGGAACAGAATGGAACTCACCTTTTTGATAAATAATTAATTTAATTACACACCTCCATAATTTTAAATGAATTTTTGAATACAATAATAAAATAACTGAACTGTCAAAAATTTTAATGGACACCCCTTGTCAACATTTCATACCCCAAAAAAAAAAAGAAAATACAAAAAAAAATATGAAATAATTTTTCATCTTTTATTATTATTTTAATTCTTGATCTGCATGGAAAATAACCGATTTAATATCACATATGAATAAATTTATGACACTGTTATTATTGTCAAATATTCAACCATAATAAAAATGACACTTGAATCATTTTTTTAACCGAATTTTACATGTTTACATTCAAAAATGAAATAAAATATCTCTTTATCTTTGGGATCATTGATTTCAGAGTCAAAGCAAACTTTTTCCATTATTTTAAAATTGTAAAGTTTCATTTTATTTGCAACTTAAAAAAAACAAATTCAATATGTTGATCTACTTTTCCTTTTTTTGATGTTAACATAAATGTTATGTTGAAAATAAATGTTCAGATAAAACTACAAAATTTAAAAAGTTTCTTCCAAAATCTAACGTAGTGTGAAAAATAATAATAAATTTTATACTTTTTGATGTTAAGTTGTAATAATATGAGAGAAAAATTGTTTCATGCATCTGATATAAAAATAAGTTGAGACATGAATGCACTATCATTAATCTGTGAAAGCTTTCACATAAATTTCCAGGAGTCAAATTCCAATATAATAATATTTGAATAAAAATAATAAGAGAAAATTCAAAAGATTTTCATGTCATTAAAAGATTTAAAAGTTTGTTTTAAACTCAGTTTTCATTTTTTTTTATATAAAACATTAAAGAAAAAGTAACGTAAAGTAAAAAAGTTTTCATAACAACAAATATTTTGAATAAAATATTAACTGCTGATTATTATAATAAATGAATATTCAAGCAAGGAAGGATATACGAAAAAAAAGTTTAATTATATACTCAGAAAAAAAAACATGAGTCGTGCTTTACTTTGATTTTTGTTCAAATGTGTATAAATTATTTACCCATGTTTTCATGTAATTTTAAATGAAATGACACTTTATAATGTATGACAAGTGTTTTAATTCATACTTTATCACGATTACTGTCAACCACTCAAAACGGATTTTGAAGTGACAACGGCAAACGGTACTTCAAAGGAAAAAAAATGTTATGAGCATATAAAATTTTATACGGAAAAATTTGAATCAACCTAATGTTAATTTAATTTGCGTTTAACGAAGACGAGAAAAAAGTTTAACATACTTTTATAAGTTGTTGATTTTTTTTTACTTTAAATAATTGAAGTTCGCGGGGAGAAAAACTTTGTTTTATGTTTATTTCATTAATGAAATCGATTTTAATTGAAATAATTTTGGTTTTTTCATCTTGCTACTCGATTCGCCAAAAGTGAGGTAGGAAAATTCGATCATGAGTTATAAATGGCAGTACATTTTAGAGAGCCCATGACAGTGACCGGACAGATTGAAATTTATTGACGGCCCTGGCATATGATTTTCTTTAAAATTTGCGCTAAGCTTAACTTTTAGACGATGGACGACTTCGGCCTCTCTGACAATTGCCCGTATGGCCAATCTGTCATTGGAGAGAGAGAGAGAGAAAGTTTTTTCTCTCCGTTTCTCCCATTCAACGAATTTCAACAAAAAAGCAATTTGACTCCTAAAGACCTTTTAAATCACAGCCAGATAAACAAAATGCTCTCAAAAGCACATTTTTCATTTAAATGCCTTAAATCGCTATGTAAATTATTAAAATCAAATTATTTTGTTTGTTTTGCCTTAATTATAATCTGAAACGCAAATTTAAAAAATTCAACTAATTAAAAGTGAAATTTCATATCATATCAAAAAATTTCTTATCAAAAAACGCCATATGTAATTAACAATCCGCGCCTTTTCAATAAAACTACAAATGAAGGCTACGCTTTCAGACATCTTTTAACATCTTAAATTACTAGGAAAATTAAAATAATATGAAAAAAATGAGAACAAGAAATGAAAAGTAAAGAGGCGTTGATCCATTTTATCATTTCTGAAAGCTCTCATTTTTCCTTTCTTCTTAATTTTACATTTTCTTAACCTTTTTTACATTTTATCATGTCCTTGTCTTGATCCGGAATTGTAACAACGCAACATCTTCAAAATATGTTTGTATCTGGGCTGTTTAATTTTCATAATAAACAACTTTTCTTATGATGTTAGACAGCAAGAAAAAACAACATAAAAAAAATGAACATAAAAGGGATGTAACACAATAATTAGCCTGGAGTTAAACTCTATTTTAATATGAAAGGAAGTTTTTTTAAGAAAAATAATTATTAATACAAGGAAAACCGTTAAATAAAAATGTTTTTTCTTACTGGTAATAAAATTCATGGAAAAATTGAATATAATATGAATTTAAGAATTAAAATTGTACGTAATTGGATAAAAATTGGTCACTTAACTCCTTATTTCGTGTAAAAATTCACTAAATTCAATCAAGTGTAAAATGAAAACAAAATCATAATTAGTATGAAATTTAATCATATTAAATATTATTAAATTACATATGAACGCTAAATTTTTATTAATTAATTTTTAATTAATGATTAAATCAAATATTAAATTTTAAAAGGAATGAAATATCGCATCGATACCCCGCCTTTTCTTTTTATTTTGAATTTTTAATCAAAATAACGTTCCTCTGCACTTTAAATTGAATCTCTGCTACTGCTTTAATATAAATTTTTTTTTCGTAACAATTTTTTTTTTGGTTAAACTTTAAAAAAAAGTATAACCCTTAAAACAATTAAAATTAATGATAGAATTTGAATGTGCACGATTTGGCACAAAAAAACCTTGATCCAATCCAATCCAAATGATATAATTAAAAAAAAAGTTATTGGTAATGCTTCTCTGACCATTAGAGACTAAAATAAACTAATTTTTTTAATTTAAATGCAT
This sequence comes from Culicoides sonorensis, assembly GCA_900002565.1. Classification (NCBI taxonomy): domain Eukaryota; kingdom Metazoa; phylum Arthropoda; class Insecta; order Diptera; family Ceratopogonidae; genus Culicoides; species Culicoides sonorensis. The sequence continues at coordinate 60,318 of LN483864.1, forward strand.
TTTTATCTTAAAAAAGTTTTTTTTCCTTTATTTTAAATAGCGAATAACATGAGCTTAAAAATTGGCGGTAGATGGCGCTTTTCATAATCGTTTCTATAACTATTGAGCAAGCACAGGGATGGATTTAAAATTTTTCTTTTTAGGGGAGGGGTTAAAATTCGCTCGCTCCGTGTATAACAGACGCTTTGCCAGTGTATAAGCATAGGCTTTGTCAAATTCGGCCAGCAGACAAATATCAAAAGATTATACCCTTTCGGAAGTAAACTCCTGAAGAATAGGAGCTAACTCATAGAACACCTAGAAGTACTATTAAAGAAAATTTTTGAAGCAAATTTAATGTTCTGCATCCTGTTGGCGTTAAACACTTTTATGATTAATACACGTACCTTTTGTATGATAACAAAAAAGCTGCATCCTGAAATTTTTCAGGTATTTACTTCCGACAGGGCAACGAAAGTTGAGACCTCATGCCCCATCTCTTGTAAATCTGTTCCTGACTTTGTTTTTTTTGCGCAAAAATTTAAATCCGTTTTTTTAATGTTTCACTTTACAGCGCCATCTACCTAAAAAAATCAAATTAAAAAAAATAACTTTCACTTTAAATTGGGGATCTATCATTCGATTATGAATTCATTAGAATTTTCTTCATACATTATTTGAAGATCATTTAAAATTCATTTATCAAATCACGATTTCTTTGAATTTAATTTTATTTTAAGTTTAATTTTATTTCTGTTATATTTTTCTATAAATCACATCATATAAATATTCACTTTCCTACTTAATTTTTATTAAACTTTATATTTTTTATTGAAAATAATAAAAATTAAGATGCACGAAATGCACGACAAATATTTAACTTGCATGAAATTTTTTTTTTGTGGTATGATATTTAAAATTAAAATGCATGTTTTATTTTTTTAAAAAACTTTTTTTCACTGAAAATTAACAAAAAATCACATTTTTTTAACTTTACTCTCCGATCCTAAACATTCGATTCGAAAAAAAAATTAAAATGTATAATAAAATTATGTAAAAAATGTATATAATGCTATTTTTTTAAAATAAAGACTTAAAATAATTCTCTAAGAAACAGAACAATTTAATTTTATATGTGTGTGCGTGTGTGTGTGTATGTAAGTTTATTCCTGTTAAATAAGACAGGAAATGAATAACCAATAAATTTATACAATAAAAATAACATGCATTTGCTATTAATTTAATTTAATTCAATTTTATTTTTATTTTATTCACAATTCACAAAAGAACAAAAAAAACCTCAAAAGTTAAAAAAAAACGGAAAATAAGGTTTTAAATAACATAAAATAAAATTACTCTGACTTTATACTTTGACTATTATTTTGACTATGAATGGTAAATTTAATGTAATATCTATTGAAAGAAAGCAAATACCGTTATTTTACGGTTGGATATTCAGTTCAATAAAATCTAATTTTATAAATTGGTAAAGAAACATTTTGAATTGAAATATCAAGTTACACGTAAACTCTATAAAATACAATCAATGCCTAGTGGAAAATTTCTAATAGTAATTTGAACTTATTTTATCAACGAGCTTATAACTGGTTAAATTGAAAAAATTGATGAAAAATCCTAAAAGTATGCAATCTGTATAACATTGGAAATAATTTCCTGGATAGATAAATTCGGGGGTTGAGCAATTTTTCCTACTGAAGCCTCGATTGTGCTTATTGTAGTACTATTTCCTGGATAGAGTTTCATCTAGAGCTGACATTGACTTTAAAACTTGTATTTAACGCCATCTTTTAGTACCCTGGATGGTTTGAAATATTTAAAGTTTCATATTGGTACCCTCAAAACGAGGGGAGCCAAATATATGAATATATGAAATTCATACGAATAGTAACTTTGAGTAGCTCTCTTTCCCCCCCTAATCTAGATATTTTGTTCAACTAATATGATAAGTATGAGCTGTCAGCTAAGTTTGACCAAGAAATTTTTCCAGACTTTGAGGTTCCCCTTTAGTAGCACTACCTTAAATTATTCAATAAGTAGTCTCAAAGCCTTTAAAATTTCTGGATCCGATCATTACCTCAACTCAGGAGGTAGTTAGGTCGCGCCAAATCCATCCGCCAAATGAAAAATTCGCCAATTACCTAGTTCGCCAAATGTCAAATGCACCAAACGCCAAATTTTTTAATTTGCCAAAAAAAGCATAAAACGCCAAACGCCAAATTCACTGTCCTAACTAGTCTTGGTTTCCGATATACAGGGAGTGAGCAATTTTTCCTACTGAAGCCTCAATTGGGGTTAGGTTAGGTTTTACAAGGGCAGCACCGCGGTTTCAAAGAGTCCTATTGTGGACTCCTCGATAAACATCGAGGAATGCCCAAGAGTTGTAAACTACTAGGCTTGGGCTTATTATAATACTTACTTTCGATATACAGTAACTTTCAAATTCGATTTCGAAATTGTTTCATTTACGTGTATTGCATACTTTTAGGAGCCAAAAATTCGTTAATAAGTTCGTGAGTAACATTTTCTCACCAACTTTCAATACTAAAACTATATGGTTCATTTAATTTAATGATCATAAGTGATTTTTCACAGTACTTTGATACAAAAACAAAACAATTTTGTCTAAATCCAAATAGCATTTAACTTTAAATATTAAATCGATAACTTGTTTTTTTAAACATCTTTACTACACATCACTATTTACCTTTTTTCAGGCATCACAGTTCTTTTATCTCAAGTTGTTTTTTCAATGCTCGTATCAAGTTTAATACCGAAAACAAGTGAAACCCTACCATTACTAGGTATATATGAGTGCCAAGTCATGATATTTTTACACAATTATTCACAAATTTTATTAACAATCACTTTCATTTTTTTTTCTATTGGACACGAAAATCACCACCACCACCACTTAAGATAAAATAAAATCAATAAAATGATGATAAAATTTGATGACAAATTTTCATTTTTTTTAACAATATTATACAAAATAAAAAATTTTCCATTAAGATTCAATTTTGAAAGCAAATTTAATCCTACACAATTATTTTTAAAATAAAATAATATAATAACAAAAAAGGCACTTCTATTTAAACAAGTAAATTATGTTTATTTTTTCCCTCCTCATTTCAATTTCAATTTAATTCATTTTTATTTTCATTTGAATATAAATATGGATCATTAATAATGTGATTATTAATACATAAATAAAAAAATGAATATTTACTTTTTTTTCGTCGTAATATAATAGTAATGCTAGGAAAAAAAAGTACCTAATTATTTATGTTATTAATGAATTCACATAATTTGTACAGAACTTTCATAATAAAAAATCATCATGATTCATGGCATTTTAAGAATTTGTCATTTTGTTATGAGAGACTTCTCTCTCCTTTTTTTAACGACACATATATTTTTGGATAATTATTCATTTATGAGGTTATGAGCAATGATAATAGCTGTGGATGATGCATCATGAATTAAAAATATATCTATATAATAAAGTTCATTTTGATCCACAAACAGACAACAAGAGTGTTAAACATACTTAAATATTCATTGTATGTGGTTACGCAAAATGATACACTACAAGATATATGAAAGACATTTTATGAGGAAGAAGTAAGCAACAATTTGATCTGTGTTTACGTATCTACTCAAATTATTACACATTATTGAGACAAAAAACATATTTGCTAAGTGACTTGTTTGTCTTGTTGCTATTTTTGGGTATAAGTGTGTTTATCTCGATAGAAAAACCACGGAGAGGAAAATACCACAGATTATTTATAGGTCATTAATCATTTGTGATATTGAATAAATGAGATGTAGCGCTTAAATAAGTTAGAAATGCCAAAATTTTAGACAATTCAAATGAAATATCATGTTGAAGAGAAATTCTGAGGATGGTGGAAATCAAGTTTAGTGAAAAATTGTTGTAAGTATCATAATTTAAAAGAATTTTATGTTAAATTTTAATGTGAGTAATTGACACATTGATTTCTTAGAGAAGCAGTATGATGCCCTCTGAGAAATAAAAGCGTACTTTTTACTCTTTAAAGTATAAAAATTACGCTTTAGTATAAAAATTACGCTTTAAGAGACTTCTCACGATTCATTCTACCAAAAAAATATAAGTCTTGGCACAGCCCATTCCAGAATCGATTTTTACTATTACAGTTCTATTGTATCACCCTTGTGTAGTAAAAAAAAAATAAAAAAAAATTTTTTTGCCCACACGTTGAGCCTTTAGAGCCTCAAATGTAAGTGATGTCGCAAAAAGTCCCAAAACACACTTTAACCGGGGAGAGCCGTATTTTAAATGGGAAATTGTTGAAAATTTGACTAAATGTGTAGTTTTAAAAATTCTTTAAGATAAGCCCAAGATTTTTGAAATCGTACCGGTAATTGGGGTGAAATTAGGTTTTTTTCGAATAAAACTGTCGATTTTGAAGCCCAAATAAAACAATATGGCCGGCAAGCTTTTAAAAAAGTAATGATGCAGTTTTGTGCCGGTTAGGACAATACAAGTGCCGGTTAGGACCCGTCAAGATTTCAGGCTTTTTTGAGCAATATAGAAATTGCATACTTTTAGGGGTTATTTTTTTCAGCAATGCGGTCCTAAATTTAAAAAAAAAAAATAAGCCAAATTTTAGCCACAAACCTCCTCTACAATATTGCCATATAACGTTTTGGCTGTTTTCATATAAATATTTCGAGAATTTGAAGAAATTCGTACTGTTTATCAAAATATTGAGTAAACTATATTGACGGCCATACATACTATGTAATACATAAGATGCATAATTTTGTTAATTTTGTCAAATATTGCAATTCCATTATTTTGTTGAATACTAAAAATTTTTGTATGAAAACGGTCAAAAAGTTATATGGCAATATTGTATGGCAATTTTTTTTATTTTTTTTTTACTACACAAGGGTGATACAATAGAACTGTAATAGTAAAAATCGATTCTGGAATGGGCTGTGCCAAGACTTATATTTTTTTGGTAGAATGAATCGTGAGAAGTCTCTTAAAGCGTAAAAAGTACGCTTCCATATTTTATAACAAAGAATTTTCATTTTAAAATTGTGAAAAAAGTCAAAAAACTTAAAATATTCAAAAAAACCCAAAAATTTCAAAATCCAAAAAATTCAAATTACGTAAAAACTTCAAAAAACTCAAAATTTAAATTTTTTTTTAATTTTTTAAATTTAAATTTAAAAAAAACTCAAAATTTTCGAAAAAACTCAAAATTTTCAAAAAAAACCCAAAAATTTCAAAAAACTCGAAATTTAAAAAAAAGTAAAAACTCAAAATTTTCAAAAAACTCATATTATTAAAAACAAACCCAAAAAATCAAAATATTCAAAAAACTAAAAAATTTCAATAAACTCAAAACTTTCAAAAAAACTGAAAATATTCAAAAAAACCAGAAAATTTTAAAAACTAAAAATTTTAAAAAAACTTAAATATTCAATTAGTTCGAAAAATTTATGAGTTTATTGAATATTTTGAGTTTTTTGAAAATTTTGAGTTTATTTAAATTTTTGGGTATTTTGAGTTTTTGAAATTTTTGGGTTTTTTTTAAAGTTTTAGGTTTATTAAAAATTTTGAGTTTTTTGGGTTTATTGAATATTTTGAGTTTGTAGAGTTTTTTGAAAATTTTGAGTGTTTTGAAGTTTTTGGGTATTTTGAGTTTTTTGAAAATTTTGAGTTTTTTGAAATTTTTAGGTAGTTTTCACAAATTAAAAATGATAATTCTTTGTTAAAAAATATGAAAGCGTAGTTTTTACCCATTAAAGCGTAATTTTTATAATGAAGCATAATTTTTATACTTTAAAGCGTAAAAAATACACTTTAAGCGTAAAAAGTACGCTTTTATTTCATATAATTGAGACAGTTTGTCTCTGGAGACTTTGAGAATGTGATTTCATGTGTCTTGTAATGGGACTCATTCATTTCTAACTGAAAAATTTGATCCAAACCCATCAAGTCTCAAGTCAAAAGAAAAGAAGTTCATTTTATTTTTGACTTTGATCTGACCCATAAAAAGACCATCTTTTAAACATGATTTATTATTATTTGAGCATCATAGTGCACTAGTAGACCATTAATAATCATAGAACAACTATCAATAAATGTAAAGTCCATCCCATTTTACAATATTAATCAAAATATTCCTACATTCATCTCAGCCAAACCAAAATAAATTTCATCTCCAACACCTGTCATGATACTGATATAATGAAATGTCCTCTTAACTTCAACAGAATGTAAATTGAAACCTACCAAAGTAAACGATTAATATCATTTTCAGAGTCTCTTAATCACGAAAATTCACATTTCTATGACAAAAAGACCAAATAATCCAAAAATCACATAGTTATATTTAATGAACAATCTGAAGCCCAAGGATAGTAAAAACAATGGTTACATAAATTGAAACGTTTTATTACACTATCAATATCTCAATTAATAACAGCCATAAAACCCTACATTTCATTTTAGTAAAGTAAGAGTAGATTATGACTAAGAGCGAGAGAACAAGTGTGTGAATAACAATTTACATCTATGAGAAAAATAAATTTATTTTCTTTTGTTTTCTGTGTGTGAAGCTGTGTGTGTGTTTTGACAAAATTCTTGGCAAGGAATGTGAATTTAACTGAATGAACAAAATTAAACCACTATCATAATTAAAATCAAATGGTTTTGTCTCGTCTTTATGTGTATTTACACGTTCAATTTAAAATGAAACCTAGACTGAAATTTTCATTATAAATTCTCTTTGTATTACATTAAATTTTGTAAAGCACACGGCTTACTAATAGAGCGTTTTAAGATAAAAATAATGCATAATCACTTAATGAGCTATTACGATGAAGAAGGGGGGTTTGAACCGTAATTTCATTGGAAAATTCAGGTAATTTTGAAATTTTATTGGAAAATTTCCATAAATTGCATTGCTTTTAACACAGTTCATTGGTTTCTATGGCAACGACTTCATTTAATCATATTTCTCATAATTTCAATCATTGTTAACATTTCTCATTATTTATAAGACATGTGCCTACATCAGCTATTGATTGATCACCCACATTGTAACAAAATTCGATGAATTTAAGCATTTTGTCATCATAATTCATAATAATTTCAGAACCGTGAAAACATTCAAATGAATAGAATTAAATTAAAACAGGAAAATCGGTTCCTTTCCCCCTCCTTCCATAGGTAATTTTCATTTCATTTCAAGATTAATGATTTATTACATTTCAATCTACTGCTTTTATCTTCACATATTACAATGCCATCAATTAACTTGAAAGTTAACATTTTGGTTTTAACAAAGATGTTGCCATAATTCAGAAATACAAATTAGATAATTTATTACTCTTTGATCGGTTTCATTTCCAAAGAAATACAGAAAACAATACAGACCATATTTCATTTAATTTTCTCATAAATTATAATACAATCAATAATAATTTTAATATTATTATTAATATATCGCCTCAATTTCATAAAAAAATTTTCATCATTTAAATATTGACAAATTTTTACCAATTATCTTCATTTTTTCTTTGTTTCTCTTATCGTATCTCAAAATCATCATCGTTTGGTTATATGAATGACATTAAAAGTCAAAAAAAAATGAATAATGTAAAAATAAAATATAACAAATTTTTCTTGATTGAACATTATTCATTCATATTTTGATGTCTCAGATTCTAATCATCTGTCTTAATGGTATGAAAATTATTCGTACAATTTTTTGTTCTCATTTAAAAACTATTTGGTTTTTTTTGAACAGCAATTTTAGCAATTGATTAAATTTCCATAAATTTATTGGAATTTTTTTTGTATGCTTTCTTTTCGTTTATTGTGAAGTCAGAGATTTTCTTAATATATTTTTTGTTGAAACTGAGATTATGGCCTTGACCCTCAAAAAAGGTGATTTTTAAGGTCTATGAACCTTCAAAAACTTACTTAAGCAGGGTCATCAACAAACAGATTCTTTTAAAACAGGTTTTGAGCTGGTTTTCATATAAAATCGCATAACTTGACATTAACGCCATCTATTGAGGAGTAATTGAAAATGATATTTGACGTTCATTTCGTTTAGGATTTGTTGAAACTATACAATCTAAGTTGAAAACGCCCCGCAAATCACCTCAAAGTGCTTGGCGATTTGAAGTTTTTTTCGCGATTCACGGTTTTTTAGCGATTCGTGGTTTTTCCGCGATTTGCGGATTTTCGTGATTTGCCGTTTTTTCGAGATTCATGATGGATGGACAACACATTACCGGCATGTTTAAAAAAATGCGTAAACATAACATCTTAAAAACGAAAAATTAAACCTGCAAACGCCTCGTAATCGCTCCACCAGTAACGATTGGTTTCAGCGCCATCTAGGATTTATATCTTTATAAAATCCAAAATGTTATGTCAAAACATTTAAATTTCTTTGGAATTTGCGAAATTCAGCTTATTTACAGCAAGGTCTATGAAAAATCTATAAGGAGGGGCTTTAAGAAATTTAACGTTCTAATTCAGCGCCATCTCGTGACTTTAAGTATTAAATATCACAACACCGTAATAAATATTTCTGAAATTGTAAATATCTTTCGATTTTTCGATCGATGAGTGCTTGCTCATAAAAATTCAATGAGAAAAACCTCAAAACACATCAAATCGCTCTCAGCGTCATCTGGCTTTGAAAATATCTGTCAAAACGCCAGTCAAAATTTCAAAAAAAGTCAAAATTTCTTCAATTCAAACCACATTAATTTAAAAATTTCCTTCAAGCTTCATCGCCTTCATTTCTGTTAACATTTTAATTGAATTTCCACTTGAAATTCAAATCAAATCAAATTACATTCGATTGCTAAAAATCACTCATATTAAAAGTAGTCTCGATATCAAGTATCGCAATTGAAAAATTTAATTGATTTGAACTTTAAACTTTATTCGTTTAAAAATGAAAAAAAACAATAAAAACCAATGAAATACAAGAAAAATAATTGAGGTGAATAAGTTGGAAAAATTATTTTAATGAATGTTAAACTTTTTCATGAAACTCATAAATTTTAACTTCAAATTTAAGTACAGATTTTTTTTTTTTTGTTTCAATTTAGTTCATTTTAAATTTAATATAATTCAATTTCGTTTCGCAAAATGAGAAAATAAAACGCTTTTTAAAATGAAAGACAATACACGAATTTTGTGATGCACAAAAAATTTTACTTATGCTTATTATTACGATGATGATGATGCACTCACAACATTTGAATAAGTAGATAAAAGTAAAGTAAATTTTTTTTTTGAAGCGACACAAGCTTATTTCTAAATTAAATTTATGAATGATGGAAAAATAAATGGATGCAAAATGTGCGAGACGTGTTCAAATTGTTGAAATTAAACATTTTCCACGACATCATTCAACATTTGACGGCTGAAATGCATCCCACTCTAATGTTAAATTTCATTTTAAAAAGTATCTCATTTTTCTGCAACATGATGCATTTTATTTACCTTTATCATTTTGAAAATGTATTTATTTGTATATGAAAATATTTTGTATTTTCGTTTCTATTTTTATTTTAAACATAATAATAACATTATGGGATACAAAATGAGATGATATAAAGAAGAAGACGAAAAAAATGCATCAACTATCATGATCAAGTCAAAATACAACCATTAATCTTAAAACATGCATCATCTGGATCAAAATCTATTCATTTATCCAAGTTATGTGTGTGTGTGTGTGTGCCTTGTATTTTTCTGATATTATTTATTTAGAAACGTGACTGTGACTTTGATGTGAACATCTTGCTTAGCATTATTTATTCAATTTTTTATACACACACACACATACAAAAAATGACATAATATTCTTCAAAATTACACACTTGAACACTGTTATAATAATAAATGAGTTAACATTAAATATTTAAATTCAAAATGCTTCTAAAACTCTTCAAAATTTTCCCTGAAATAAGACAGAAGGAAAAACAGAACAAAGGTGAAATGGAAATTAATGATGTAGAAATTTTGTGCATCTGGTGCACATTTTCCATTACTTTACAACAAAAAAAAGAAATCATATTTCACCTGAAATTCCTTTTCAATTCATTTTAGTTGTGAAAGTTTTGTGTGTGTGTGTGTGAGTGTGAAAAATTTCAAACAACCAACGAGAGAGATGCAAAGAAACACTCATTTAATAAAGAAATAAATGACTTCCTATCAAACAAACAAACAAAGAAATATAATTTGAGAGAAAAAACAATGCTTTTTATGTGTGTGTGTGTGTGTGTGTTTGAATAATGAAATGTTGTAATGAAATATGTGTGTACTTTGTTATGAATTGTCAAAGAAATACAAGGAAAAAGTACTTAATTTACTATAGTTTATCATACAACTAGACGTGTGTGGGTGTGTATGTGCAATATTTTATCTAATTTAAATTAAATTTTTAAGAAAAAAAAACATAAATGAAAATGAATCAAAAGAAAAATATAATTTTACTTCAAATCATCTACACCCTTAACCCAAAACCAGTGGGAAAAACTTGACCAGTGTGAAACCAGTAAGACAAGTAGAAACAGTAGAAAGCCAGTGAGAGACCAATGGGACAAGTAGGACCAGTTGGAAGTCAGGGGAAGGCTGGTGGGAAACCAATGGGACAAATAGGACCAGTGGAAAGCCAGTGAGAGACCAATGGGACAAGTAGGATCAGTGAGAAGTCAGTGAGAGACTAATGGGTCAAGTAGGACGAGTGATAAGCTAGTGGAAGACCAGTGGGGCCTCAGTGGAAAGCCAGTGGGAAATCAGTGGGACCAGTAGGACGAGTGAGACCATCGTAAAGCTCGAAAAAAATATTTGACAAAAAAAAAACTTTTTTTTGAGCTTTTTGACGGTTTCAGTAGTCTCCCACTGCTCCCACTGATTTCCCACTGGTTCAAATGACTAAATACACACCAGTCGAAAACTCCACTGATTTTGAGTTGAAAGTGCAGTAATAATACATTTCAAAACGAGAACAAGAACCAATTCAAAAGGTGTTAAATTCATCTCTGTTCAAGATTTTTTATTAAAACACAAGAAAAACACTTGAAGCAGAGGTATGAAATGAAATTCAGTATAATTAATTTATTTTACTTGAAAATAATTGAATTTTAATCGTTTTTCCCTATAACTGATCTTTAGCTAAGAAAAACGAGAGTTGCTTCAATTCAGAGTGAATAAAAATAGATTTTTTGTACAAAAACCAGGCGTCTCCATTTATTTGGGTATGACCTTCATGATTTATGGTTTTCATGAAAATAAGTTGCATAGTACCCTATTCTAAGATCATTTCGACCCTTGAACTCAAAATTGGAATACAGAATGACCTTGAAATTGATCTTAATTGAAATGTTCTGGTCAATGTGAAAAATGCGTGGGTTCTTTCATTTAAAATTTATCGTCATACTGGAATTGAAATTTGATACAAAAAAGAAAAAAATTATTTAAAATCATCTTATTTTCTTTGAATCTGTTTCATATAAGATAAAATACACGCACACACACATTTAAAAGGAAACAGAAAGAAAAATAAAATTAATTTCATCTAATTAAAATTCTGAATATTTAAATAACTAAAGAAAAAAATTTGCTGTATACAAAAATTTCATGGTCCATCATGATAATTTTCATATTATCAAAAATGAAAGATTTCCTTTAAAATTTGTATATTATATAAGACGAGAACATTTTTCGAATTTTAACATTTTTGTGATCTTCAAACGCTCACATTAAATGTATACCAAAGATAAACATTCATTAGTTAAAAATAAACAAAATTCATAAAATTTTTATTTGCTTTTTAAAAATATTTTATGAGAAAATCCAAATAAAGAAGATAAACAATAATGAAAAAAAAAATAATTTTAGCCATGGACATACATCATTTGAGAGCCTAAAAGTATGCAATGAATTTAAAGCTCAAATATAACAAAAATTTAAATTTACGATCAAATACGTTTAAATTAGCTTCTTCAATGTATGAGACAATGAATGAAGAGACAAAAATTCCATTTAAATATCTCTGAATAAATGAAATCGATAAACTGCATAAAAATTTACATATTTCAATTAAATTAATGATTGATAATGGGATTTTATGTTCCTAAAATTTACATAACAAAATTATTTGAATATAAAATTGATTCAAATTTATCTAAGCACGAATATCTAAACAAAAAAGTGTGTAAAATGTGAAAATTATATGAAAATAAAATTGAAATT
>LN483863.1:0-73415 GCA_900002565.1 Culicoides sonorensis
TTTTTTGTAATTTTTGCATGTAAACTTTTTGTTTGTTATTAATTTTTTATGAAATAAAAGAAAGAAATAGCTTAAATGTATTTTAATCTGTGTTTTATATTGTTTTTTTAACCAAAAAAAGTATTAAAAAAGTTACATGTCATTTTTTTTATTATTATGTTTTATTGCTGCATCAAAATAGAAATTCATATATATTAATTTTGAATTTATTCGAAATTTTATTTTAATCTGATTTTCATTAAACGCAAATAAATTTTGAAGTTACATACAAATATTGGAAGTTTAATCTGGTTGTCAATAATATTTATTATTTATAGAGTTATTGAATATCTTAAGATAAAATGGCTTCAAGGCCGATTATTTGTACACATATTTTGTTTTTGTTTTTTATTTTTTTTTTTACTTTAAAATCAAAACCGCTAATAGGATGATTTTATTTAATGGAAAGTAACGAGACTTTGCGATGTTTTTTATTACAATGTTTTTTTATTACAAAAACGGTAACGATGTATTTACAGACACACGCGTGATTCCTTTCCCTTTCATTATCATCAAGTTTTTTTTTCATGAAAATTCTTTAACTTTCAATTAAAAAAAAAAAATTTTTTTACAAAGACAAAGTTTTTGAATAACTTGAATTAAATAAATTATTATACTTTGATAAAAAATGCAAATATATCTCCCATATAAATTATTCCCAAGCGTTTATGACAATTATTTTGATTGCAATGAATGATCACACTGAAGTAAAGATGTAAAATATCACAACAAAAAAAATGAAATGGAACAAATATTATACGGGAACACACATGCAAGTTTACGTAATTTATTTTTAAGTAATTTTAAAGAGAAGATGAAGCTCCTGGGAGATGTTAAATTGGTGTTCAAGAGAAGAACAGTCCACTGCAATTTAATGTAAATCAATCAAGTACTTGTTATTTTAAACATGTTAACAAAGTTTACAAATAAATATATTGGTTATCATGTATTATGATGTGAAATAAATTCTCATGAATCATACTCGTTTATTTTATGCGGGTAAAATATTTAAGACTTGATAAAATAACGATAACTGATTAAAACATGAACTATTGCTCTCGTTTTCTGATCACTTCCTGACTTAACAGTAAAGCTTCATGGAGATAATTTAAATTTTAAGATTAAGCGGGGTAGAAAATAAATCAATTTTTGTGACAAATGTGAAAGAGCATTTGAAAATGTCATATTAACGTATTAACGTATTTACACGATTTAAATCTAATTTCAATTATTTGAAGCTATTCTGTGATCCAAATGCTATTTGCCGTTGTGCTGATTATAAATTCAAGTCTCCTCTGTTTATCACCATTAAACAAAAAAATCTAAAGATATCTGAAATAATTTTTTATTTGCTTCACTGAGTACAATTTTAAACTAAACGAATAATTAAAAAATTTATATGTTTTGAGTCAAAGCAAAATTTTATTGATTGGGGAAATCAAATAACATGAACTTTGTCAGTTCTATGAATTTTTTGCATGATTACATTTATGCATAAGAGAAATATTTTTATTTCTCAATATTTTATTCCAGAAATTTTGATTAATTGAAAAAAAAAATCACAAGAACAAAAAATTGCATGAAAGATTTCTTTATGAAGAATTTTATAATTAGACATATTGCATTTAAAAGGCTTCATTAATTTCTAAAATTATAAATAAAGAATTTTATTTTTCAATTTCCAAATTTACATTTATTTATTTATTTATCGTATGAAAATTATCCTCTAGATCACATCAATCCATAGTTCAAGTATTTCTTTTCGGGAATGGGGCATCAGGCAGGTGTAATAATTAGGTTTTAGCATCAGTATTGTTAAATATGAAAAAGATACATTAAAAAACGATTAACAGCCAAAGCGCCCCAGCAATTCAAAAAATTATTTTTTGTCTCACCTTGAAAAACGGTTAGACTTGAATGTCTAATTCTTGTAGCCATATTATTGCTTCTTTTGTTAATTTGTGCAGATTTGTTAAGCCTCCATCAAAGTTATTTAAGGGACAATTGATGATATGTAGCATAGTTTGATCAGCTCCACAGTCACAAAGCGGAGAAGTAACCATTTCCCATTTGTGAAGTAAATGATTACATCTTCCAGAATTTGTGCGGAAACGATTTAATGAGCACCAAATTTTGCGTGGTGCATTAAAACCAGCAACTGGTTGGTTTGGATCTGTAATAAGATGGGAATTTATTGGAGGTGTTAGTATCCATTCTTGTCGCCATGTAGATTTTTCATCAAATGTTATGATTTCATCAAAGTTCATCCAAGGGGGCTTCCTGGATTTTAGTCTGACAGAAGGTAATGATTGCATTTCATCATACAATAATGAATTTTTAAGGACAAGAGATTTCTTCACTACATTTGATAATGCCTTTTGTCTCCTTATATGATTTAAATTAAATGAAATATATTGCGAAAAAGGAAAATTTATAATATTATTTGATATAACTTCTTATTTGAATCTTTTCAATATTTGGACATTTCAAACTAGTGTACTTTATATTTGTCCAACTGACCTAACAACACTATTTCATTAATTTCACTAATTATCGAATGTGATCCACTTTATAACAAAAAATCACTTTTTAAATTCAGTGAGGAACATATTTAAAAAATCATTAACAATTTAAAATTATTACCAAATTACAAAATCGTGACTAAGACTTCGATTTTCATGTATATTATGAATTGTCCAAGATTCACACAGTATTTCTCATATAATCAATGCGATAGTTCAGGAGCCCGCTAGGCCTTTGATTTCTTTCTCAAATAACATACAGACGCACATTCGAAAACAAAAAAAAGAACGGTCATTAACCTCATACATATCGTTTCCTTTTTGTGTACACTACTTTATTGTGACTTGAACATATTTTATTTGGCAAATTTGTCATGATATCAGTTGTTGCCCGGAGTATTGCAAAAGCGATTAATTAATAAATAATTTTCTTACATACATTTACCCTTTTTTTTGTAAAATTTTATTTGCTCAAAAATGTATTTTATATAAAATATAACGAAGACATGAATGAAATCGAATGAACATATTTTCAATTGAGCCACTGTCTATCCGTATTAAGATCAACTTGATCAATATTTTTCGAACAAAAAAAATTTAACATAAAATAAAAAGTAAAATTTGAAGACCTCCTGCAAAGCAATTCATTTAAGAGATTGTGAGTTAAGCTTTTTTGAACTTTAATCGAAAACGAAATCTAATATATTATTATAATTTATAATAAAAAATAATTTTATAACTTTTATTTTTTTTTCTGTTATTAACAGCTTGTCACCTCTAGTTTATGTGCGAATTTTACACACATTGAATGTGATTTCAACTACACTTTAATCGATACATTACATTTTAACGTTCAAAATTTCTTTTCTTCTGCTTTGTTATTATTTCTGCACTTGTTTCTTTATAATGTACACTATTTATCAAGCGTAAGATATGTGATGTGCGCCAATGTCTTATCATTATATTTTTTTTTCGTTTTTCTTTGCGTAAATATACAGACAGATACACACGTTTTAACAATCAACAACTAATTAAAATGTTAATCAAATGCATCAAGCCGACACAAAAACGTGTCCCTTGTGGGTCATTCATGTTTCTGTCATTACACAGTTACTGTTTTTTTTTGTTGACAAATATTTATTTTAAAATGATTAAAATTGCGACGTTTACGGGTAATTAATTATTTTGGAAATTAACAAAAGGTATTAAAGAGACAAATAATGATAATAATTGTTTTTTTGTTTAATTAATGCACATATTACATGCATACACTTAAACGTACAAACAGGAAAAATTAAGTATCATCGACGATGATTCATCGTTAGGTTAATGTTTATCTCTTAAAAGATCAGGCTAAATTTAAATATTTGAAACAATGTCATGTTTTTTTGGTGCCCATGGTGCTCTGTCTTCTGCAAAAATCTCATACTCATCAATGCTTTTTCATTTACTACTACTATTAAATTTGATTTAAAGATCATTTACAAAAATTACCAAATAAAGCAGCTGATGGGTTACTTTTAAACCATTGAAAACCGTAACTTTTGCCTATAAAATTAACCATAATTGTGACAATATAGATGTTGCAATAACTTAAATTTATCTTTCATTATTTTTCTTTTCATTGACAGCCACACATAAAAAGTTAACTGATATTATAAGAATATGTTACTATTATATTCAATTCTATGTCACTCCACAAACATACATATATTAAATGTTGTAACGGTAATTGTGCTTTAAATTTTACAACATAACATGTATTTTAACAACAGGTATAAATTTTAATTCATTTATTCACTGAGATGCTAAAAGGAAGATGAAAGAAAACATCGATCTTTGAAAAATGTATTCAATATGTTTATTAAGCGACAAACGTTTAGCGACATATTTAAATATTATTTTACTATTCTAGGTTGCTACATTATGAATGAATAGAAAGAAATTAAAGAAAAACGTGTCACAACATATATAGAGAACTTTTTTTTTCTATAATTTTTTATTGCATTGTATTTTTATGTAACTGTTGCAAAAAGATGTTTCTGCTTATGATTGTATTTTGATTTATTATTATGTTTCTTTTACACATCGTATATGGAAAGATTTGCGTGTGAAATTAATCGGTGATAATGTTTGTATATTGATGTTGATTTTTATAATTGAAATTTAATAAAGTTCGTCGCTTATTAGCATAGAGCCTATTGTCTTAGCATTCCAATATTGAAAAAAATCATCGCAATAAACAGATAAATATAAAAATTTAAGGGTCACGACCTCCAACAATTATAATGTTTCACCTTGGCCGTGATTTAAGACATAGTGTGAAACATATTATTGTATGCTAATAAAAAATATTTATACATCAGCAGGTTTAATTTTTTTATAGGGATATCATAAAAATTTAATTAATTGAAATATGCTAGATTTATTATCAGATAATAAAAAAGTAACAATTAAAGTTTTTGTGAAAAAGGAAGACTTATTTTATTTATCGTTTTGAATATGTATCAAAATCATTATTGTTTTAATTTTAAATTAAAAGCAGTGATCAACTTAAAATTGCAAATAATTTTATGCTTTTTAATAAATGATGCTTGAGTGAAAGTTTTTGTCTTCCTTTTCACCTTATCGATTGGACGTGTTATCTTCAATAAAGTTGAAACGCTTCCTCAAATAATATATGTATTTAATGGGATATTTATGTATGCTTTCTTGTAAGTTAAACATTATGGGAAAAAGCGGCAATATAATGTTGAAGATTTATACACCAACTTTAATATTTTATCAATTTTTAAATAAAATCAGATGTTACACATGTATTTATTTCATCAATTTTCTATTGTTAATCAGTAGCATTAATCTTAACAATGTAGTTTCTTTAATCAAGACTGTACCATAATTCAGCAATTTGGTGAACACGGAAAAGTCTTTAGATTGAAATTCTTTAATAAAAATTTGCATTTTTGTACGTAGTTAGTCATTATTTTTATCATAGTATTTGATCTTTATTTTATCTCTGACACAAAAGTGATGTAAAACATTACAATTTACTTATACATAAACAGTAAATGTTTTTGTCTTTATAAAATATAATGCAATTACGAGACTTAATTCGAAATTTATTGTTGTTTATTTAAAGAAAACTATTTTTTTTTATATATATAAAAATAGCGAATTTTAACAAAATTTTATTGAATAAATATTGTCATAATATTTTAACTCATGACATTCGAGAAATTAGATTAAAATAAAAAAATAAGGAAAAACGTCTTTTCAGAATTTTAAGATAAAAATTAAATTGTGCGTTATGGAAATGTAAAAAAAAATTATGATGGTTTAAAAAAATGTTACATTCATTTAAGAAAATAAGATTAAGCTCACTTTACTTTCAATTAATACTGATGGTAAGTGGTTACAATAAATAAAATTATAAAGCACCTCTTTGTAATTATTTATTTTGCATTAAATTATCAGCGAAAGCATCTGGCGACAAAAAAAATATCATTGTCATTAATGTCACCGCTTAAAAAAACAACACTCAAATTATTTAAAATCAACTTAAAACAATCATTTATTTGTGAAAATTTTTTGATTATAATACAAAAAAAAAGATAAGGTGATGTGTATTAAACTTGAGAAAAGTTAAAGAAAAAAAACACATATTTAAAAAGAAAGATTGCGTGTCCACGATACTAAATAAGTGTATTATCTTATAATAATGGTAACAGTTTTGACATTAAACAAAATTTTAAATTGTTTTTTATGAAAATATCTTAATAAAATTAATGAAAGCAAATAATGTGTATGTCCATTGCACTTGGAGACAGAACAATGTAGATAATTTTCACTTGATTTACGTAAGTGGTAAATACGGCTCAGAAAAATTAAGGTGAAAAATGTTTGATTAATTTCTTTGAATGTTAAATAAAATTAAATATCACCAAAATATGTTGATGAAATTTAAGTTTGATTTAAAAAAAAAAATAAATGTAGTATTTTTATTTACTTAAAAAATATTTTTTCCCACAAAACAGAGAATGTTAAAAATGAAAGATTTATAAAAATATTCGTTTAAACGAGACGCATATAACTTGTGTAATTGAGACATTTCAGGTTATCAAATTTAACCCAAGTAGACTAGGGTGGTGTAAATACAGAATGGTTTTGGAAATAATTTAAAAATAGTATTGATGTAATTTTAATTTCATATTTACTTATAATTATTTAATAATCTAAGATCCGTTTTAATCCTGCTATAGTTAAGTATGACAATTTTGTTTTGTAAGTATAAAAGAACTGGAATGCAAAATTATCATGACAAAATCTTAATACTGAATCATTTTTTGTCGTCCTACGCCAATCTTTATTTTGCACTTCAGTTGCACAATAACAATAAAACACAAATAAAAACGGTTTTATGCAAGTAATTGTAATTATTTGTCCTTGAATTTTTGTAAGTTCTCTAATTTTTTGTGTTGTATTACTTTTACATACTTATAATAAGTTTTTTTCTTTGTTTAACATAACAATTTAAATAATAAATTTATCCTGTTATTTTAACACCTACTCGCTTTTAAGTAATTGTGCATTCAAGAAAAAGTACGTCAAATATAAAATATTTTAAATGCATTCTATAGATAAATTTATCTTGTAAACATCGTATTTTGATAAAAATTAAAGTTGTGGTAATAATTTTTTGATTAAAACCTGATATTCTTTATCGATTTGGACTCTTATGCGTTTAAATTCATGTGTTATGATCCAATTTTATCAATGAATGGGTGCTTGAATGAATTTCAATTGGTGCGTGTCATATTTGTCATACACGGGAAATGCAAAAGTTGCCGTATTGTTGCCGTATTTGTTGCCGTACACGGCAACTTCTTGCCGTAGCACGGCAACTCTACGGCAATTATACGGCAACATTTTTAAATTTTTTTTTTCATTTATTTAGTAACAAAAACATAATTTTATCAAAAAAAATTCAAAAACTCAAAATTTTAAAAATTTTCAAAAAACTTAAAAATTTCAAAAAACTCAAAATTTTCAAAATAACTCAAAATTTTCAAAAAACTCAAAATTTAAAAAAAGTCAAAAATTCAAAAAACTCAAAATTTTCAAAAAACTCAAAATTTTCAAAAAACTCAAAATTTTCAAAAAACTCAAAAATTTCAAAAAACTCAAAATTTTCAAAAAAACTCAAAATTTTCTAAAACCCAAAAATTTCAAAAAAATCAAAAAAATCAAAAAATTCAAAAAAATCAAAAATTTCAAAAAAAAAATAAAAAAATTAAAAAAAATAAAAATTTCAAAAAAGTCACAAAATTTCAAAATTTCAAAACACTGATAATTTTCAAAAAACGTTTAAAATTACAAAAATGACTTTTTTAAAAAATTTGAATTTTTTGAAATTTTTGAGTTTTTTTTTTTTAAATTTTTGAGGTTTTTGACTTTTTAGAAATTTTTGACTTTTTTGAAATTTTTGACTTTTTTAAAATTTTTGACTTTTTTGAAATTTTTGAGTTTTTTCAAATTTTTTATTTTTTTGAAAATTTTTTATTTTTTGAAAATTTTGATTTTTTTGAAAATTTTAAGTTTTTTGAAATTTTTGAGTTTTTTGAAAATTTTGAGTTTTTTTGAATTTTTTGACTTTTTTGAAATATTTTAATTTTTTGAAATTTTTGAGTATTTTTGAAAATTTTGAGTTTTTTGAAAATTTTAAGTTTTTTGAAAAATTTATATTGTATAAATGAAAAAAAAAATTAAAAATGTTGCCGTATTTGTTGCCGTACAATTGCCGTAGAGTTGCCGTGCTACGGCAAGAAGTTGCCGTCTACGGCAACAAATACGGCAACTTTTGGATTTGCCGTGTAGATTTAAGGCTCGGCTCTTGAATACATTTTACATAAAAATACAAATGCGGTATTTAATACTGATTGACATTATAACAAATCGGATTTAATTTACCGGGTCATGTATTTCACATATAAAATAAAATACAGTTTAAAAAAAAAATCATTGAAAACATTTTTTTGATATGTGTGGCAGTGTCGGTTCAATGTCGATACTGTCATGTTGCGTTCTCGTTGAATGAGTGACTGATTTTTTAGAACAAGTCATAAACCGTGGTAAAATTTATTAGATAAAAATCATTATAACTGTATGTTTAATTGAATTTATTGAATTTTTAAAAATTTTACTTCCAACAGGTTTAAGACAGATTTTCGTTCAATTTCAATAATTATTTATTAATTAACTTTTTCAATTTAGTTCTTGTAAGTAATTAATTCAAATGTAATATACAATATTGAAAAAAAAATTAAAAAAAAATATATATTTTGGGTTAAGTGAATTCCGTGACCCATCAAGTATCAACAAACATTAGCTTTTTATTGTAGGAACAATAACAAAACATTGCAATAAAGAAAAAAAATACACATACAAATGGACACGTACTTGTGCTGGCAAAACTTAATTTTCAAATCGTGATTTTTTCTTCTTTTGTGTGTTTGAAGTTAAAACGCTAAAAAATAATTCCATATATAACTTGACCTAAATTTTTGCTCGGAACACTTATATTGACTTCACGAATTCTTTAGTCTTTTTATTGTGTTTTCTTTTTATGTATGACCACTCAGATATTTTTTTATTACATTTATCTAAAATCAAGGCAAGAAAAAAATGTCACCTCATTTATGATCTTAGTTTTTATTTTTTTGAAATATGAAAAAAGAGCATTATTCGACCTTTTGTTTGTCAAACAATCGTGTGCTTTTAAAAATCTTTGATGAAATAATCACCATTTGAGAAATATATAATTGAATTATAATGAACCGTATAACACTTCATGATAGTGTTATTTTCTATAATGTAAAAATATTACATGATTAATATCAAATAAATATTATTGATTTTAAAATATGTAATTTTTCTTTATTAAACAAAAAATTACTATGCATTATTATTATTAAACACCTGTTTCATTCATTTGGTCTTATAATTAAATTGAACATGAGTTATATATTCAATGCATTCATATAGATACAAGAGCTGAATTTCAATACGGAAAAACAGAGAGGAAATAAAAGACCTCACTGGATTTGGATTTGATTGAAAACCTTATTCAATCCTCTAGGTTTGATGTGTACTATATGTTTTTGCTAGTATTCCGTGTGAAAGATAGCCGACATCTCATCTTAAATAAAACATAAGGTACCTTGAAGTTCATTCAAACATAAAAATTCATTCAATATCTTTACCAGACTCGGAAGCCCACTCACACACCCACACTGAAGTACAAACTCGGCGGACGCAGCATATACCCACATGGCAGACTCAGCAAGAGAACGGCAGACCCGGCAGACTAACGGCAAACCCGACAGACGAACGGCAGACTCAGCGGACGAACGGCAGACAAACGGCATACCCGGCAGACGAACGGCAGACCCGGCAGACGAACGGCATACCCGACAGACCCGGCAGACGAACGGCATACCCGACAGACGAACGGCAGACCCTGCAAACTAACGGCAGACTCAGCGGATGAACGGCAGACCCAGCAGACAAATGGCATACCCGGCAGACCCAACAGACTAACGGCAGACACGACAGACGAACGGCAGACCCAACAGACTAACGGCAGACCCAGCAGACAAACGGCAGACCCAGCAGACAAACGGCAGACCCGGCAAGACTAAAACAGTTCTTACGTTATATAAAGGCATCACTCGCTTCACAAATGTTCTAAAATTGTCACGATTTTTAAGAATAAAATTAAATAGTTTAAACTGAAATAAGGCGTTGCTTTAGCGAATTGACAAATAACGAATCGAAATAAGGCGACACTTTAAAATATAATAGAAACAAAAGTTATCGTAAATTTGGCCGGCTATGCCGGCCGCTCGAATTCCTCTACGAATGAATTGAAATTTTGTATGAGACAGTTTTTCTGATAGACAAAACGATCTGCATTAAAAAATTCCCAACAAAATGTCAAAATCGAGGACTTGCATAATTCTTTTAATATATATGATTGGTTAAAAGCCCTTTATATAAAAAATGACCAAAAATCGTTTGTGGCCGCTCGAATTCCTCTACGAATGAATTGAAATTTTGTATGAGACAGTTTTTCTGATAGACAAAACGATCTGCATTAAAAAATTCCCAACAAAATGTCAAAATCGAGGACTTGCATAATTCTTTTAATATATATGATTGGTTAAAAGCCCTTTATATGAAAAATGACCAAAAATCGTTTGTGGCCGCTCGAATTCCTCTACGAATGAATTGAAATTTTGTATGAGACAGTTTTTCTGATAGACAAAACGATCTGCATTAAAAAATTCCCAACAAAATGTCAAAATCGAGGACTTGCATAATTCTTTTAATATATATGATCCACTTGATTGTTTTACAATTCTTTCAAAGTTCATTGCTTATTGTAACACATTTTATCGTACATCAAACAATATTTTTACGGGAAACTATAATTACAGGAAATTTTTGAATATTTAGTTATACGCAAATCTATCACAAATTACATACTGTCAGTTACTTTAAGAAAGCATACAATTATTTATCTATTATACTGTTTATCTATCTTTTGAATATATTACTAATTTAATCAAATGACCTAATAGAAATTTATTTTTTACACGTATGGAGAATGTTTTGAATGTAACCGAAAACTAAAGTCTAATGATGATGACCAACTGTTTCAATGAAGAGTGTGATGATATTCATTTCAGTTGATTATTTCTTGCAAATATGGGTAAATTATAAGTTATAGATTTCAATTTTACCTACATATGTTTAAAGTGCATCATTAAATGTGAATAAAATTAATGATTGATGTTCTTTGGATTTGAGATGAAAAAAGAAGAAACTCTTAAGGCAAAATTATGTCGCCATACAATTCACTTGATTGTTTAATGTATGTGTTTAAAAAACATCCTCAAAATAGATATCAAACTTTATTTCAATAAAACGCATTTTTATTTATGTTCATTAGGTAATAAAACTACAATTTTAAGATAATTTAATTATTCTCTTCACGCCCTATCATATTTTGAAAATTCTATTAGTAAGTTCAAGTTAACGAAAAAAATTGAAATAAAATAAAAATTAATCTGAAACTCAAAAAAAACCACAACTTTTTCATTTACATAATTATTATTAGTTATTTTTATGATATGATTCTGTTTTCTTAATTTGGAATTTTCTCGATTATTTTCGATATTTTGTACATAACTTTTAAATAATTGAACATTTTATGAACATAAAAATCTTAAAACAAAGAAGATTAATGTCACCCTATTGGTGTTCCGCAATCACATTGAAATTGTTGCACTTCTGGGTGGTAGCGGAAAAATAATACCATTTAAATTTTTGCTTTTATGTTAATAAAATCATTCAAGCATGGTGCAAATATCTAATCGACATCATTTAAACTTATTCTCTAATGATGCCAAAGTGCAATCGATACAAATATTATGATTATTTATTGATGTATATAAATATACAACAAAATATATTAAGTAGAGAAAAATTAACTTTTATGCTATGATCAAGTCATAATAATATCAACTTAAAATACCTTTATATGAATATTTCTTTAAAAAAAATGTGATTGCATTACATTATTATGATTGTCTATTATTACTTTTATTATTAGTTTGTATTTTTGCATCATATAATGCATGAACACTCACTTAGTTGCTAAGATTAGTTTAAGGAAATTGAAAGTGAAAATTGAATTTTATAAATTTCACTCATCACGTTTCATTCCAATTCATTTATATTTCTACTCATTCATAAACAAGACTAGAAAAGGGCACGGTTTTTCTGTTTCATCTCTTTTTTGAGTGACTGCATCTAATTGCCATTATATGTGTATTAAAATATTAAATATTATTATTATAAGATTAGTTATCTAATTTCGATTTTTTTTTTATTATAAGTATTTGAATTACAATGTTACAAATGCACATTAACAATGTTATATTCACAATTAAATGGTTCTGAGGATATGAACATACTAAAAAACAACCACAAAAAAAAAGATAATGAGCCACGATTAAATGATATGTGGATATGAAATATGATCATTAAATTTTAAAATTAAATCTCTACATTAAAGTTATAAAATCTCAAAGTACAAAACACGACGACAATATTAATCTAGCATATAATTGAAATGATAAACTTTTCAATTTTTTACCATATTTGGTGGTTTTTTAATTTCATTATTTCATTTTCCTTAGAGCTTAGTTATTTTTTCCTTCTTGCATCTCATACATGCATAATAATATATGTTTAACAATGCCAGTGTAATATGTTTGAACATTACCAGTGCATTTTTAATATAAATACATGTAACAGCGATTAAAATTACTTTTGCTTTCGTTTTTTTTGTGGCTTAAATTGTTGTTATTGTTAAATACTGTCATTGCTGTATATTTTCATGTTTTTCTTTTTATGTGGTTCCTTTTTTGTCTCTTCACTCTTAATTTCATTTGGAATGTTTTAATTTGATACTTGGTTGTAACATAACATTTATTTAACCAAGAGTTCGGTACATAACGTAATACATCGACTCGAATTATATGAAATTTTGAGTAACAAATATATAAATTAAGGCATATCAGTGCACATTGGCCATTGAATGAAATCCTCGTTGGAAAAGTTGAGAGTAGTTCTCAATTTTTAGTCGGTTTGATAAAAAATTGAATTTTTACTAAAGATCTACTTATTTAGCATCAGAGTTAAAAAAAAAAATAGTGAATATTTGACATTATAATTATTTTTTATTTGATTATTTTTTTCTTTAAGTTTAAACTTTCATTTAATACTTTTCATAAATAATTTTACCAATATATTGAATTATTAAGATTTGCAATATAAATTTGACCCCTTTTTTCATAATAAATAACAACAATAATCGTGCGGGATTTCAAATACTGCGAAAAAAATAACATATTTACAAAATGTTATAACTACTAGAATATTTGCTGA
The DNA here is from genome assembly GCA_900002565.1 of Culicoides sonorensis. Taxonomy (NCBI): domain Eukaryota; kingdom Metazoa; phylum Arthropoda; class Insecta; order Diptera; family Ceratopogonidae; genus Culicoides; species Culicoides sonorensis. The sequence continues at coordinate 13,575 of LN483863.1, forward strand.
TTCATTCTATAAAAATTCACGATCAAACAATATATTGAATTCTATTTTCTCATAACTTTAAATGAAATATAAAAGAAAAAAAAAATTATGTCATGTAATATTTTGTATTTAATGTTTTAAATTAACAATAATGTTTGTGCACATTCTGTAAACATAATTATTATTTTTATTGGTGAATAGTAACATTAATTTGAATTGATACTGAGTTATTTTTGTAAATTCTATTGAAGTTATTCATTTATCAATCAATATGATTTAAATATTTTTTATTTGAAATACTGCTAAAAAAAATTGAAAATAGAAATTTGTTTATGTTAACTAATTGAAAGGGAAACTCGAGACTAATACATGGTCGCACATAATAACCTTTATAAAAATTAAAAAAAAAATTAACCAAAACGAAAACAAAAGTAAATTGAAATTAATTCATATAAACGTTGAGTTTTAAGAAACAGCATTTAAAAAAAAAAAAAAAACAATAATGTACATAAGGGAACTATGTAAAAACGTTGTCGTTGACCCACATTTAAGACTTTTTGTTTGTATTTCGTGCACCAGAATTTTAATTTAACATGTGCAAGTTTGAAAAGGCACGCTCATTGAACCTTAGAAAAATAGTTTTTGATAAGCAATTGAGAGTTTTTTTCTAATGAGTTAAGTTTAATTTTAGTACAAAATGAGTTCAAAGTACAACATCAACGTACGCCTTTCACCTTTCTTCTAATTTTCCCAAATTTTCAAAACTTTGAAAGCTTTTTAAATATTCCATATCATCAAAAACAGTTGAAATATTTTATCAAAAATTGCTTTAGCAGAAAACAAATAAAGCGTCTTAATGATTCAATGTGAATGATTTATGGTTTTTAATTATATCTAATTTCGCTGCGAAATCATAATATTTTTATTAAAACAAATGAAAACGACATAAATTGGTTTATAATTAATATTTTTATGTTTCATTTCATTAATAAATTTATTTTCTATTTTCGTATAGTTTTTTTTTTGTTTTGTTTCAACCTTTCTTAATTGAATTTAATTCGTTGCTTTATTTATTTATTTTTTTTTATATTTCACAGACAAAAAATTTGATTGATTCAGTAATAAAATGTAAAATGGAAAGTTCATAAAACAATAAAGTCACATTCATGAAAATCTTTTAAAATCATTTAACATTTCGTTCACTTACTTCAAACATATGAATATCATTTTTTTTTATTAGTTTTCGTTTTCATGGTTCATTGACATTATCCAGGAATGAATAAAAGTAATTAAAATTAATTTTTGATGAATACTTTTCAACATTTTTATGATAATGTAACAGTAATTTTTTAAGTCTTCAGAATATTATAATTAAAATTATTTTAACATCAATGTTCAATAACAGACATACGAATCATTATAATGATTTTTAAAATAATTGATGATTTATATTTTGAAATAAAAGCAAAGTAATATTTTTTAATAAGTTCACATATTACTTGAACCAGATCAATTTTTTTATTGCGTAATACCGGTAATGCGTTCTTACAAGCATGCTGTGATCTGTAATTCTAATAAAAATATAAAAGTATTTTTTTTTAAGTTAATGTACTAATGCAATAAATATTTGTTTCAATTATTTGTGGGTTTTTTGTTTTAATATTTTTGTATGAAATTTTAGAATACAGCACACAGATGTTTGAAACAAATTTGTGCGTTTGTTCCAAATATTCCATCGCTGTTAAATTTCGTTCAATTCACTGATTATGCTAAGGTAAATTGGTAAATTTCAATGTAATCATTTTTGTCGTAATTTGATTATTGAGAAACTGGATCCATAAAAATAAGATGTATAAAACATAATTTAAATAATTTTGAACGGAAGTTTATTAAATTGAAAAAGTTTTTATAACGTTTTTTGATAACTGGTTGATCAAGTGATTTTAATAAAAAAAGAACTTACACACATAACTTTTGGATAGGTGTCGGAGTCTGTAATAATAAGACATACCTAAAATGAAATAAGAAAAAAAATACATGTTAGAGTTAATTAAATAATTATAATTTGTTTAATTAAATTAAATTTTTGTTTAAAAATACGTTAACTTTCAAATGGTTTATTGTTTTTTCCCACTAACTATATATTTTTCATATAAGCCTTATTCTTCGATCAAATATGCATAATATGTAAACTGTTTTTCAATATTTGCAAAATTGCATGAAAATTTATTTACTTAAATACAATGTCTATTATTTATTTAAATTTCATCTCAACAAATGACATGCGAGTATTGAAGAATGGCAAAAAACCTAAATTAGAACATTCATTCAATATATTATTATTCAATATAGTTCACATCATGTCACCAGACTTTGCTATTGTTAATATTCAATCGATAAATTCGATATTCACGAAAAGAAAGATCAAATGAATGTATTGATGTAAGAAAGTTAACAAGCAAAAAATGAGAGATAAACATTTAAGTATTATGCAAAAGAAGAAAAAAAATGTAATATATTTTACTAGACCAGACGAACTATTATGCAATGTTATTATACTTTTGTCTTACATATTGCAAGTATTTTTTTATAATAAGTTTTTTTTTTGTGGTAAAAAATAAGAAAATGTGGTTGATGTAGACAAAACTGAAATTGATGAAATTTTAAATGCAATTACATGATGTTTCACTTTTCTCTGTAATATTTTTTTATACAGTAGCGTTCTTTTGAAAACATATGATATTTTTAAAAGCATTACATTTTTATATTTAGATATAGTAAATGATACGATAATAGGTAGCATAGTGATTTGAGCTATGATGAATCTGTTGAAAAATACCTGGAATCATCATTAAATGATTCTTAATCGTGCAGCTTTACAATTTTTTAAATTTTTTTTTTTATCATTTTTAAATTGAGCGAAAAAACAAGTTTTTTTTGCGATAATTTAAAAACAATTTGTTAATTAACTCTGTAATTTTTCATTTTTCGGTATAACTGGTAAAACCACCAAGCATTTAAAAAACACAAAGAACATTTTTCATTTCAATTCAATTTAATTGTGCGTGAAATTGAATTATAACTAAAAGGCAGTCCGAGTGTTCGATTCTTATGAAATTACAGTAAAATTTAATTTCACTTTCGTTTTTGATAGGGATTGTTAACATGCGAAAATAAAACATGAAAATTTTATATAGATAGATCATTTTCTTACTTATTCGTTGCAAAGTTTTTTATTTTTATTTTTTTTATAATAAAGAAGCAGATGTTAAATCAACTTATTTTCTAGTGATAAATGGAGCTATTGTCTTAATATTACAAAACTTTTATAAATAAAATGTACACATATATGATATGAATCATTTAATAACTATTTAACAACACAATGTGGACACCAATTAGTTTTGTCTGCCCTGTTAAACAAACATTTGGTTACCTTTTTGTGTTGAACCTTGTTTTCATTAGAATTTCACTTATAAGTTACGTGTAAATATTTATGGTTGTTTCCATTTATTTTTCTATTTCAATAGATTTCAACATCAAAAGTTGTTTGTTTTTGAAAACATTATAACAAGCAAAAACTGCCCACGCACATTTCTTACAATAACTGAATTCTTCTTAATCGTTAATGTTGCTTTTTTTCTATTTCTAATGGTATTTAATACTGTGATTTGATGTTGTTTATGGTTTAAAATGTACTATTTATTAAATTAAAATTATTTTTTTTTTACATTTGTCCAAGTGAGATCAAATGTTCTTTAATCAAATGTTTCACTTTAAAAAAAAAACAAAACTTTATGGAATTAAAAAAAAACACATATTAAAAAAATATTCTTCAATAGCATTTTACTTTGAAATTTTGTTATAATGTTTGATAAAAATCTTATTTAAGTTAATCTGATTGTCAACAAATAATTTTATTTTTAAATTAAATACCGTAAATAGGTCAAGTTTGAAGTAAACATAGAATTTAATAGTCTTTTATTTTATTCGTATTAAATTACATTTTTATGACAAATTCAACCTTTTCTACACATTGAAAATCTTATCTATACACAGTTAATGAGAAAAATAAACAATGATTTCACTGTAGACGTATTTACAGTTTATATTTTTTAGAACATTTGTTTAAGAATATATTTAGAGCAAACATTAGCATGGAAAGAAAAATATACATGTATAATAATAAACACAATTTAGCAATTAGAGCATGTTATCAATAAAAGTTTTACTATTGTTATGATATTTTTACAATTTAAAAACCATGTGTGTTCTAATTATCTAATTAAAACTAAAAATTCTTATTATTTTACTTAATTATGACTTGAAAGAAAACATTATAAATTTAATTAGTTGTGATTTTGTTTTTTTTTGCAAATGAATTGTGAAAACAGATCAATAAATCAAGATGAAAACTATTAATTTTCGATTTAACACAGTCATTGTATTTTATTTCAATTTAAGACTTTAATGGATGTTAGTTAAACATATCCATAAGCTACACTTCATTTCATGTGTTGTGAATATTGGTAAAGTTTAAGCAACTTAAAATAATATGTGGGATGTTATAAAGACCTTGACATGCTTACAAAAAATAATTACTTTTAAATTACTTTAAAATGTATTCTTCTTTCTATTTACTTTTATTGTTGTGATTTGGTTAAATCAATGAAAACATGTGTAGTTCACATGTAGATGAGAGTCAACATTTTTTTTCTTGTACCAACAAGTTTGAATTTAGGGCAATGAAATTATTTATTAAAATTTAAACTCATATTTAATTGTTTAATTCTTTAAAGTATTGTTATTCGATTACAAAATTAGCAAAAAGTTAAATAAATGGATAAGTTTAAAGGGAAATCGAAGGAACGAATTTCTAAAAAATTATCTTAAGATTTCCTCTATCTTTTATTTTATAACCAAATTTTATAATTGCATAATTTTTTCTTAATGAAGATTAAGTTTAATTATTTTTTTTTCAATATGAATTGCATTCGATATTTTCAAGTAATAAATTGAAAATATTAATTAAATTTTCTTACTTCGGTTGTATGTATATTCAATTTTAAATCATGATTCATTACACGATGTAAGTTTTCGTTTTGTCTGTTTATTTAGCCTCTTTGCATAAAGAAATGCACTTATTGTGTAAATTTGCATAAATAAACCGATAAAAAGGTGATGATATAGTATAATAAATGAATGTATTTCTGTAATAAATAAATAAGAGGAAAGAAAGCGAAATTGTTGTCATTCCAATTTTTGCATACATATTAGAGCTATACGAATCCTACGGTTATTATAATTGTATACATAAAACTTGTGGTAACATGAATCTCTACAATCATAAAAGAATCTTCAATTATTATTATTTTTTTCTTCATAATGTTGTTTATTTATAGCTGAACAAAGAGTATCCGCCCATATGTACTTTTTTATTATTAGAGAGAAGAAAATGATGTAAATTGATATGATAATGCGTAATTGTGTGGTATTATTGAAAGATAAGTTTCTTGAGATGATGATGTTTTCTATAAAAAAATTTTTTAGAACAATACAAAAACACTTGGTTTCATTGAATTTAAAATATATACTAAATATGTAAAACATGCTTCGTATTAATTAATAAATATTTTTTTTTATATTCTTTATTATTCATGAAAACAGACAAAAATATAATTTATTACCTATAAATGAATTATGCTACAAGTTGTCAACTTCGTTATAGAGATGCGGTATAAAATTTCACTTTCTTCGATAATTTTTATTTTATCAACAACATTAAATAAATAATACTTTGTTTGAGTTTTTGGTTTGCGTGCTTTAACATACATTTATGGGGCAAAAGGGAAAACAAAAAGAAATGAAAATTTAACTTAGTATGACAATTATGCGAACGTATCGAAATGATGAAGATGTTTTATTATTTTATTTTAAATATTTCTTACTCAATTTACGTGTTATTAATTAACCGGATGAAATTCATTTTTGTAATATTAAACTTCAAGAAGAGGTAATTTAAGGTATAGGAAATTTTTATTTACCACACATTTATATAAAAACAAGTTAGTTCATATTATATAAATAATCAAATACACCTAATTTATAAAACTATAATTTTTTAATTTAGTAAATAGTAATAGGTTGCATTTTATGAAAAATGCACCCTCAACCCACAGCCAGTGGAGTTTCCCATTGGTCCGACTGGTCCCACTGGCCTGTTCCACTGGTTTTGGGTTGAGAGTATGTTATATTAAGTATTAACAATTAAAAATGGTTCTCATAGGAAATGAATTCATGAAATAATTGAAATCAATAAACATTTTTAGTAATAAAAAGAAAAACTTTCCGAAAAATAAGGACATTGTCTTCTGTTCCTAAACAAATTAATATCAGAATCAACTCAATTCCACTAAGAAAGCTATTTCTAGAGTCATGAATCTACCGAAGTGACATCGTTTCTTCTTTACTATTTTAAATTATGCCTTAAAACTTTATTTCTTTAATTTTCGAGCTAAAGTGTGCCGGCTATTCATATTCGTCTATTAAAAGTTAAAAATCATGCTCTCATAAGATGAAATTCTAGATATTCTAAAACGCATTAAATGTTGATACTATCTTTTATTGCAATCTTATAAAAAAAAAAACAAAGATAAAATTCTGTCAGATAATTTAAAACACATTTATAACACTTTTTCATTTTGAAATTCGTACAGTTTAAATGCAGTTTTATAGCAAACTCATCATGTTTCAACTCAAATGTATCATAACAAAGAATTCTTTAACTTGTAATGATTAAAAAAAACTGTATTCAATTATCTAATAAATTTCTGCTTTTGTAGCAATGATAATTTAAAATTGTTTATAATAAATACAAAGATTAATAAGAAAAATATGTTTATTTTTTTTAAAGAAAACATCACAAACCTGAACAGGGAAATGCATGAATAGAATAATATGTTTTATAACACAAATAAAGAAACATTTTGCTGTGGAATTACAAGACATATCGCTTGAAAACGATAAATTGCATAGTTTACAACAAGAATTGTTACCGTTATCAAGTAGTTTATTGTCTGGTTAATAATGAGTCACAATGTAAAATTTTTGTTGTGGTATAGCGACATGAAGATGAAAATAATAAAAATATCATACTGTGTTATAAAATTTTAATTAAGAATCTTTCATACGCAAGTGTATCTTTGTTGTAAATTTGTCACAAATAATACCGTCAATGTTTAAAATATTCCTAAAGGAATAATTTATTGCAATTCATGTCGATTACTCTAATTATAGTGTAAAATTTCTATTATAATTGTAACTTGAGGATAAAAGATAAAGTTCTACTTGAATGATATGAATTCAAATACGTAACAATAAGAAAACAATGGCTGCTCTTTTAAAACAAAGCGGTATATAACCACTAAAAGTTAACAAAAAAATATAGAATAACGAAAAGTGCACTCTGTGTCTGCAATTCAAAAGAAAAGAAATTTTATATAATTTATTATTACAATAATTTACATAAATTTCACATTAAACTGCAAAAACGACTCGAATGGTATCACACGATCAGTGTTGATGATTGAAAAATTAGCCTACTTTTTCATAATTTAATATTTTTTCGTTTTTGTATTTATTATCTGACTTTTATCAGATCAATGTTAACATTAATTGGCAAGTATTTTGAAATCAAAAAATGCATAAAGTTTAATACGAATCGAATATATTAAAAAATAATAAAAAGCAGCATACAAAATATATTTAAAGTAAAAAAGTTACTAAACCAATGAAAACCGTTAATTCCTCTTGAATGCAGCATTAAAGTTATGATGATCTTGATACTTATTAATAAATAACTATTTTTCTGATTACTGATGAGATCTGAAATGCATGATATGACCAAAATAAATAAATTAAATAAAATGGATGTCGTGTTCACGTGTCATAACTTTAAAGATGCATTAAAATCGTTCAGTTTTAGATTTTATCAAAGACCCACCTATAAAATTTTTATTAAATTGGTTTGATTCATATGACATTAAAAATATAATTTTTTTTAAGAATCATAGATTTTTTGTGTCTCTTTTGAGTTATGATGTAAATTTATCCAAGTAATTGATTCCATTTATCACACAATATAGAATAAGATATAACAATATATTAGTTTACACTTTGCGTTATTTTTATAAATCGATTTGCATTTTTTTGTACATGTATCCCATTGATTTTTGAAGGAGAAACCGATTCAAGTTACAAGTTTAACTTATTATAGTGATTGAGTGTAAAGAGAAGAAAGTTAAATTTCTCATATTTCACATTAATGATGAAGAATTAATCATTTCTTGTAATAGTTCTTCACTAATTAGAATTAACTGTTATATAACCTATTTTTAATTTTACTTTAAATATATTAACTTAGATGATTTAACTACTTTTAAGAACAAGTAAATTAAAGCAAATTATTTAAGTTCAAAATCATGACTGTGTGATCAAAGTTAATTACGAAATGTTGCGATTTTTTCTTTCTCAGTATCATAAAGGTTTGTTTTCTTCACTTAATTGAAGTCTTTTGTATCCTTTTATATCCTTGTATAAACTATGCACAAGAAACAAGTTTTATTGTCCCAAATGTTATTGTGAAGCATGAATTATTTAGTACTGACTAAGATAGCTTTAAAATCTACTTAAATACTTAAAAGTGAAGAAAAAATATATCATAAATAGCAAACAAGGTAAAACGGGACTTTTATTGTTTATATTGACAGAACGACAAAGCAAAGATGAGTTGTATTAATGACAGAAAATTTATCATAGTTTTGAACATATTTTACATAAATAATACAATTTCATTACATTCATTCTGCTTGTTGAATAATATGTTTTTCAGACTTGTTTTATGATTGAATACGAAACTTTGTATCAATTTGTAAGTATAATTATAATTGTTCTTGAAAATAAGGAAGCACGAACTATAAAGTAGTATATTTATAAGAAATGCATTTCAATGAAACAGATTTAATTTAAAATATTGGGAGGATTCTCATTTTGGCTCTCTTTGTTTCGATAAAGTATTTGAAATAAGAATATTATTTACTTTACTGAGTGATAAATGTGCAGAAAAAAGTAAGTTGCATAATATTTTTGATTGTATATTTAGAGAGAAAAAATAATAATACTCCATACAGCATTGAAATGTAAATTCATACTATCATCAATAAGTTTCAAAAACAAATATTACGACACAAAGTATAGTATGAATACGAGGTCGTTCACATTACCTCACGTTTATCATTGAAAAAGGTTCAGTACAATAAAACTATAGTGAATTTTTATTAGAAATTCTGTTGGTTTTGTATTTTTATGTATTAAAATAAATAAATAAAAGGTGTAATAAAGCAATAAACTCTCAAAAGACATACAATAAGCAGGATGAAATTACTTAAGAAAATATACATAATCCGATACATTTCCAATTCAATGCAGTTCAGAAATTTAATGAAATTATTATTACAAACAAAAACATTGACTAAATGCCAAAGAATTTATTTAAAACACTCTTCACCGATCTTCACTTATCCTTATTCGGGTTTTTGCAAATTCTTTTGTGTTTTTCTTCTGGTTTTCAAACTAATATGCCAAACACAATAATGCGACAATTATGATGCTATATAATAATAATCGTAAATATTGGTATAAAATTAAATGTTTGCATTATATGAAATAAAAATAATGACATGTTGGAAATAATAATAAAAAAATAAAGCGTGCAAAAGAATTGCAATTCATAATTTTACACATTTAACGTGTGGCGATATTGTATCAAAGTTAGAGATTCTAGCAGGTAGGTAAGTTTTGCAAAATTGTATACATTAAAGCTTATTCTTTTCAAAAGAAAATTGATAAACATTGAAAATTTGTTTAGAAGCTATTTCATTACATTCAACCGTTTGGATCGTAGTTTATTAATTTTATCGACCCTGAACGGAGAATGCATTTCATTGAATTGGACGAAAAAGAAAAAAATTACATTTGGTTTTCAATTATAAAAAGATTTAATTTCGTATTTTTGAATGTCTTTTAAAAATTTTTAAATTATAAAATATTCATAGGCCTGACGACTGGTGAATTTACAAAAAGAGTTTAAACAAGATCAGAGTATTTCAAATGCATTATAAGAATTAAAAAATATTATAATCCGACTGAAAATATTTTAATATAATATTAATAATAATATTATTAAATAAAACAAATATTTATGGTATAAAATTATCGTATTAAAGATTTAAAATATTAATTTTCTGTTTCATTTCAATTTTTTTTTATTAAATTTAGAATCACTTTTGGCAAATTATTATTTTATTAATTTCTCTCTGATATTTCTTTTTTTAGCGCATTTCTTAAAAATGCCGGTATTGTGGGCGGTCATTCTGTCCGATTGTGCTAATCATTGAAAAAATGCCGCAAATCATTAAAAAACGTCGCCTGAACAATATGGTTGACATACTCAAAATAGCCGACTAACTCAAAAACGATAGAAAATCCAAAAAACGATATTGTAACTTAAATAACAATTAAACTCAAATTTGTGAGGATTTCTTTACGGTCAGACATTGTTGATAAAATTGGCGAATTCTATGCATAGAAATGCGCCCGTGTATATCGTTCACGATCACGTTTTAATTTTTTTTTTAATTCTGATAAGTTTGATCTTCACTATTCTTTTGTTATTTTAACGGCTTATTCATTCTACTATATTTGGTTATTTTTACATTAATCCCACTTAAAAATTCATCTGGCATAGATAATGTTTGAGTCTGGTGGAGCTCTTATAACGTTTATTTTTATTGTATTTTTTTTTTTCTTTATTTTTGCTTCTTCCCATACACACACACTATAAAAATCATATTTTGTTCATCTAACTTTAAGTAGTAGAACATTACTCTGTTGAATAATTTATAAATAAGTTGAATATAATATAAAAATATTATATTTTCCAGGAATAACATTTTATGTTTTCTCAAATAACAACAATATTTTACTCTCTATGCTCCAAGGCGGTTATAAAAACATTAGAAACAGAATATTTTTATGAAGTACTGTTGTGAAGAATAAAAATTTAGTTATAAAAACACCTCTTATAATGGGCAGGTATATAAAATTGTTGTTCTACAAAATATTTACTGTTTTATGAAAATTCAATTTTTAACTTCAGGCAAAAATCGTGGATAGTTTAACAATAGTTCGTGAATTTTAAAGAAAATTGGAAAGAATAGAAAAAGTTTATAGATCTTGAACGGAAAGAACTATAGTTTTATAACAAACAGCAAACATTTTTTGTAAAAAATACAAGGTAATTTAATAATGTTGACATTTTTAATTAAAAGAAAATAAATGATTCAAAAATAAATTCATTCATAACAAGTCACAGCAAATAACATTTAAAGTAATAATAATCTTCTCACAATTATTATTCCGGGAACAGCTCAAATTAATCTCGTTTTCCATGAATTCTCATGTACGATCATAAGTCGATTTTTAAATGTTGATTGAATTTAAATTCTTATTGTGTTTTCTTTTAAAAGTATAGGTACAACGTGCTTGGCCAAACGGATATTAAAAAAAGTTTCGAAATTTATAAAATCATATGGAATATTATTTATATCTGGTAGATCGGTTTCTTCCTTTTTATTATTCGTTTGTTACTTTTCATTGTAAAAAATGAATAAAACAAATAAGTAAAAAAATATGAAATATCTTTGAATGATGTGTTTTGATCGGTTTATTCGATAAGCAAACTGAAATGTAATGTCTGAAAATTTAACCTTCTTTGAAAAAAAATTTTTGTAAATTCACTGAATTATTGTTTAAAAGAATGAAATTTTGATGAGGTAAGTTTTCAGTGTTTATAAATTTAATTTGAATAGAACTTTATTCAAATTTACTCGAAGAAGAGGGGAGAGCGTCATTCAGTTAACAGGTCATTTAGCACAAGTGGATCCCAATCGAGCTTTAGCTGTGCTTTTCGTAATAACAAGCACTTAGAACATTACGGGTGCAAACTGGAAAGAAAAAACGCATAATAGAGAAAGCAATTTTGGAACGATGCAACAGTAAGAAGAAAGTATAACTATTAGATTTAAATTCTAATAAGATTCTCATAACCTTTTACTACAAATGTGATTTTGTGTAAAATATGTTCATTGAACTTGAAATATTCCATTAATTGTTTAACTTAAAATCGATTAATAACAATATAAATTGACATCAGATTAACCAACTATACACGACTCTTTTATTGTTACATATTGACAATTAAAATGCACGTAATTATTCTAAGAAAGTTATCTGAAAATAACATTTAGTGAATATCTGAATGATCAATTATAAAAATCTTTAACACTTGTAGGAATCGTATAAAATAACTTTTTAAAAGAAATTATGTTTATCATTTATAATATAATATAATAGTGATTGTGAAATCACATTTTCAAGAACGGGTTTCAATTTTTAATGCTCTTCGGTACATTGACTTAGAATCGTGACAAAAAAAAAGTTATTAGAGTTATCAAAGAAAACTTTACCATTAGATAATGACTCTTACAATTGTTATTGTTATTTTTTTTTTTGAATATATGAATAGAAAAAAACAACTTTATAATCTGAAACAAATTAAGCGATAGAACATTTTTAAATTTAAATAAACATCACTAATCCTTTTACGTTATGCAATATATAAATGGAAATGATTTCAAATTTATTAATTTAAATGCATAACTTTTTTAAGAGAAATACTTGAACGGATTAAGACGTAATTTTTTGAATTTCGCATAAATTTACACTTTTCAATCAAACTAAATTAAATCGGAAATTATTTAATCCAGATAGGCATATTTCAACATAACTTATCATTGAAATTATAATCTATTAGTTCCTATAATACAACAATAAAAAATATAAGTGTGATATTTCACATAATTTTGATAAAGTGCCACTTGATTACAACAACTCTGCAACTTTTGAAAATGCCATAAAATTAAATCAACAAGTATCATATTAATGATAATAATATCATGTTTTATTGTTCACCCGTTTTTTTTTCATCATGAGTGCTTTACTCTTACATCTATGTTATATGCAAAAAAAAATAATCAAGAGATATAAATGCCTCTTAATGTTAAATAAAATCATATTTATAAACAATTTAAACACAGATAAATTTGCATTATTACAACAACACCAATTATTATTATTATTATAAAGCAATATAATAAATAAAATTTAAAATTCACTTTCACGATTATTATTATTATTATTGTTATTACATTTTTTTGACTTTATTTAAATCAATTCATTCAATATTATTATTATAGAAAAAGACAAAAAGAAACATTGACTTTTTATTTTATTAATCATAAAAATTTAAAGATTCAAAATCAATTGATTTTATGAATGTGAGGCAAACAAAGCCGATTCTTTGTTTTTATTCATTATTATTGCAAACAAATATTAAACAATATTGTTAATGTATTCTGTATTTTTAACAAAAAAACGCAACAATTTTTGATTGACAAGTTGTTTTTTTTTTGTTGTTGTAATTTCGTGATTTAATTAATAGCAATGAAAATAATATAAAAGTCATAAAACTTCTTTTCCCAGTTGCCCTCTGAGAAATAAAAGCGTACTTTTGACGCTTTAAAGTGTATTTTTGACGCTTTAAAGTGTCAAAAGTACGCTTCAGTATCAAAACGACGCTTTAAAGTGTCAAAAGTACGCTTTCATATTTTTTTACAGGATTTCCGTTTTTTTGAAATACGATATCTTGAACAATACATGTCATAGAAAAAAATCTGAATATGTTTTGGAAACAACAGAAAAACATCTTTAAGAATCATTTTCAACATTTTAATTTTTGTAAAAAAAAATTGAATTTTAGAGCAAAAATTTTTAATTTTTCATAAAAATTATGAGAAATTGATGCAAATCGATATGAAAAATGTTTTGGAAACAACAGAAAAACATCTTTAAGAATCTTTTTCAACATTTTAATTTTTGCAAAAAAAAATTGAATTTTAGAGCGAAAATTTTTAATTTTTCATAAAAATTATGAGAAATTGATGCAAATCGATATGAAAAATGAGAATTATTTGTCATAGAAAAAAATCTAAATATGTTTTGGAAACAACAGAAAAACATCTTTAAGAATCTTTTTCAACATTTTAATTTTTGTAAAAAAAAATTGAATTTTAGAGCGAAAATTTTTAATTTTTCATAAAAATTATGAGAAATTGATGCAAATCGATATGAAAAATGTTTTGGAAACAACAGAAAAACATCTTAAAGAATCATTTTCAACATTTTAATTTTTGTAAAAAAAAATTGAATTTTAGACCGAAAATTTTTAATTTTTCATAAAAATTATGAGAAATTGATGCAATCGAAACAATATGGTTAAACACTCATGCTTTTGCTGATTCATACAGGTGTCTTGCAATACTCAAATGTTTGGTTTGCATCAATTGCTTATGATTTGTATGAAAAATTAAAAATTTTCGCTCTAAAATTCAATTTTTATTACAAAAATTAAAATGTTGAAAAAGATTCTTAAAGATGTTTTTCTGTTGTTTCCAAAACATATTCAGAATTTTTTTTATGATAAATATTTCTCATTTTTCATATCGATTTGTATTAATTTCTTATGATTTGTATGAAAATTTAAAATTTTCGCACAAAAACTCAATTTTTTTTACAAATATTAAAATGTTGAAAAAGATTCTTAAAGATGTTTTTCTGTTGTTTCCAAAACATATTCAGAATTTTTTCTATGACATGTATTTCTCAAGATATCGTATTTCAAAAAAACGGAAATTCTGTAAAAAAATATGAAAGCGTACTTTTGACACTTTAAAGCGTCGTTTTGATACTGAAGCGTACTTTTGACACTTTAAAGCGTCAAAAATACACTTTAAAGCGTCAAAAGTACGCTTTTATTTCTCAGAGGGTGTGTGGTTCTCTTCTCATATATACAATTTTGGTACCGCTATTGATTACAAATATTATTTTGATTATTGAAATGAAATGAAAAGTACCTTGTATATACATGGCCAAATCATGTTTTGACCATCCGCTTAATTAGTCGTGCAAATGTATGTAGAAGAAATCAAAAATTTCACTTTACCTTTTATATTTCATTTAGAAGAAATCACAAAAATTTATAACATTGTAAAAGCATGCGAAAATTATTATTTCTTCATACTACCAAATTTACATGTTATATTAATGAAGCTTATCTCAAAGTTCAATGTCAATCACTTTTGATTTCATTCATGTAGTATGATTTTTTTGATTTGCATGTATCTTGTCATGTTTCTTTAGCTATAATAGTTTTTAATAGTTGGTAATAGTTTTGAATAAAAATTGAAAATATTTCGCGTGTTTCACTCAATTGAATTTCATATTATTTATTTGGGTGTTCAAAAGGCGTTAATTGACCAATTTCATTACCAATTCATATTTTGGGTGTATCATTTTAATTGATTTGTACACCACATTATAAACGATAGTGATGATAATTTCTTCTTGTAATTTTTCTCTATATATTTACTTAACATATCATAGCGTGAGTTGTCAATAGAAACACGTGAATTATTTCATTTCATTTATTTTCTTTTTTTTTATTTGTATTGAATTATAGTATTCTATACAAGGGTGTTTGTCTTTGCCTTAAGCAGAGTTTTGAAGATTTAAATTGCTTTATTGATAGTTTTGCACACTTCATGAAAAATCTTTTTTTTTATATTATATCAATGCTTTCACTTTCATTTAACTTCATACAAAAAAATTAAAGTGCGAGATTAATTTTGTCTCTCTTTAGATTTCAAATTTCCGTTACAAAATAGACCCTGAATCTATTGAATTCTTTTATAGGGTATCCATTTAAGTGCAATTCATTTTAACAACGAATATTCAATTACAATTTATCAACAAAAAAAAACTTATTTATTTTGGCCCTGTATTGCCACTCATGTTGTTATTTATTATTGTCTGAAAAAAAAAACAAAACCTTGGATAAAACATTTGGAATCAATTTGTTTACAGCGCTGATGCGACAATGTGAAGTATAATAAAAATAATAATAAAATAAAAAAAATAACAATTAACAGCAAGGGCAATTTCAACTAGCAAAAAATAATGTATAAGTTTCAATTTAGTCTGTTTCCTTGTATTTAGAGTTTACTTAGTCCAAAAATAACATTCACGTTTTTCTACTAAAATAAGGAATGATGTTTATCTTTGTCACATGTTTACGTCTTAGAGTGCTTCAGTCATCTTAAAATTTAATTAAAATTTGACTAGCCTAAAAAAACTACAAAGAAGATAAGAAACATTCCATATGGTAAGAGTCAAATTACTATTTTCTAAGAAACATCTTCTTTTTTTTAGGAACAGATGTATTATTTCATAAAAACATTCTTCTAAATTTACTTTGCATTTTTAACAAAAATGCAAACGTTTTTTTGTTTGTTTGTGTTATATTATTTGACTTGACATTACAATGATAATAATGTCAAAACTGAAAATAATTAGAGCAAAAGTCAAAAAGACATGGAAATTGATAATGGAAAATGCTGTGTAACTTCATTCATATCAAAACCACACACTTACTCCGATAAGGAATATCAAAATCAACTTTTTCACTTTTTTAAAAAAAAAAGCAATAAGGATATGAAAAAAATTCGGGAAACTGATTGATATGAGTACAACAAATTGTGTTATTGGAGAAAGGGAAAGTATGTAATGCCAATAGCAACAGTGATCGAAAAAAAAAACTTGTTAACTGGTTATCTACCAGTTGATATTTGCACATGTCTCTTGTCTTATTATATCGTAATAACAATAATAACATTATAAACACCATGAATTTAAAATTTTGTGGAAATTATCTTATCGCCTTTTATATATAAATGAAATAAAGGTATAACAACATTTAAACATCAAATTTCAGAAATCGACCACATGATCATTATGAAAAATATAAATTATCACATTTATCATTTATTTTATATGTTTGACATGAAATGGTGATAATTTTAAAAGAAAAATGAGGCTTAAAGGCATTTTGTTGCTAAAATATTGACATTACAAGTATATATGCTTTCATTTCAGTAAAACATAAAAGGAAGTATTGTCAAGAACAAGAGAAAATATTTTGTATATAATGATTAAAGAGTTTGTTTGTTTTTATATTGTAAACTTTTGAGTTATCTTACTTCAAAATATTAGATATTTTTCAAAAGGTTATTTACCTTTCCAAAGTAAATTGACATAAATTGTGGTGCTGTTTATTATTAATATATGTATTTGATTTTATTTTTTTTCAAATAATTTTCCGTGTAACAAAAACTTTGACTAAGAGAATAAACTATTTCGAAATACTAAATTTAATAAAAATGAAAGGGCCTCGCCCTGTTTAAAAGTCATAAAGTATGACTCTAGAACTCTTAGAACATAAAAAATGTACGTTGCAACTGTATATCAATAATAATATAATTCATGTTGTAACAATTCACAGTAGACCATAAAACTGGCATACCAAAAGGTATCTACAAATTTAAATAAAAAAAAATTGGAGTGTCCAAACCAATAATAATAATGAGAGTACAAACAGTTAAAGAGTGATATATGTGCAATAACAATAATAATAATAATAACAAAATAAATTCCTACATAAATTTAAGCTCATACTCAATGACCTATGTTCAATTCAATCTATTCATGATCAATTCAATTTATTCTATATATGTATAAAAATGTATGTTAAAAACTATAATAAGAGCAACATAATATATTGTATTTTTAATGATGCTGAAATAATTACAATTAAAACTGCATATTTTTTTTTAAATATATTTTAACTTTAATCAAGTGTCAAAGACTTTTGAAAAAAATCCAATTGTTGAATAAGGTTTTATATTTTTTTTATATTAATCACAACATTTATAGAACTTTTAGATTTTTGAAACGAAATGTATTTTTTTTAAATTGGCAATTAATTATACAATCGTCCAGATATGTAAAGTTAAAAAATGAAATTATGAGTATGTTTACGGACTCCTCCTTTTTAATGTTTTTCTCTATTTTAGTATAAATTAATTTATAATAAAACTTCTAGGCAACATTAAATTCTACAATTTATTCACAGATGTGCTCGGAATATCAATAAATTCTGTTTTTAATAAAATAATTTACTTTACCCTTACGGGTCAGGATTTATTTCAAAAAAAAAACTAAACAATGTTTGTAATACGAATCACATTCTATTAATATTCTAAGAATATATTATATAACACATGTCTTGAAGCAAAATCTTTACACTGAAAACTTTAATCACAAATTGATACACTTGATCAGTTTTCCTGAAGATGAGGCATGAAACTTAAATTCCGCACATATCACAAAAGCTATGATAGTTGATGTCGCCGTCATTGTCGTTTGTACCACACCTCTTCTGACTAACATTGAATATTGTTTTTATTATCTAACTTGATGTTGCATCGCAGTCGCAAGTACATACAAGTTCATTTAGATTCAATTAAAACGTACTCATGTATGCTTTTTTTATTTTATTTTATTTTGTTATATACACTGAATGTACTTTGTGGAAATGTTATTTTTATTTCAATATTAATATAAAATGTACAGTTAACATGAGCTTGGTGTACTTGACACTTTATATGTTTTGTATGTGAGAAGTATAAAATGATGAATTAAAAATATAATAAATAAATTAAAAGAAATGTTTGAACGGTAATATAGCATTATTGTTCACAATAAAAAGAAAAAGACAGACATTGAACGGTATTTTTAAAAACAGCATGTGAAATTGCAACAAATCAACAAACAAATATTTGAGATGACATTGATAGTGTTAATGCTATGACTTGAAATTAAATAAAATATATAAAGTGACACAACGAATAATTATGATTTTCTAATAACATATTTTCTTTAATGTTTGATGTTTCATACTAAAATAAGAATTTAATATGGAGATTTATGTTATGAATGCGTGAAGGGAAAAATTAAATAATAATCAATTTTTTTTTTAATAATTTCAAAAGAAACAAGATTTATCAATTACTAATTCAAAAATAGGTTACTTCTATAAGGCGATTGTTGCCAATTTTTCCATGATTGCTCAATATCCGAATCCTTCATAATTGTTTTTTTTATACATTTCATAAAATTCACAGTGAAACATGCACTTGACCTATGCACTGACTGCTTCATAAATATATATCATCAGTCTTAATTTGGTGTTTTCATGTGAATTCAATCGTGAGCTCATAACTCATTTTAACTGTCAAAAATAAATAAAATAAAAAAAAACTGAACACATAAAGGTCAAACATGGACCATGCAAAAATGGATGTATTATAAATTCAATTTAAAACATAACACTATCAATAACCGCAATCTGTTGAATTTCAATTGCCCAATTTTAAGTATTTTTAAGAATTAGCAATATTTATCTTATTGTTTTTAAATAAAAAAATCAAAAAGTTTTTTTTTCTTCAATTGATCATTGAATCTTACATAAGAAACATTTCACAATCAATAACAAAAAATTTACAACACATGTAATTTCTTTTTATAACAACAATTAATGAAGTTATCATAAAAATGATTGTACATGAGTAGGTAATTAAAATTATTTATTGATTCTATATTTTAAATTTTAATGAAAGTGATGAATGGGAAATATTTTTATTCCCAGCATTTTATTTTTACATTTTTTTGTTTGACCAAAAGTAGTAGCGTGTGCAAATTTTTCTCTCATAACTTGAGATTTGTTCAGGAAAGACAATTGTGTCCTCTGGCATTAAAACAATCAAACGATCATAATTTTTTTTTTAATTTTGCACAAATAATATGACGAATTATGAAAAACAAAAGTCATCGACATCACATCAGTCATTGTGTCACAGTGAAATAAATGTATGTACATTGCTCATTTCACTTTTTTATTTAACATATCAGATCACTTAAAAAAATAAAGCAAAAAAAGCATAATACAACACAACTTAATTGTGGACATATCATATTTTTGCTTATAGCTGCTGTATTTATAAAAATCGTTAATATAATTGCAAATAAAAGTTAAACATAATAGTAATAACAATCATAATACACAACAAAAGTAACAAGGCAAAACAATCCAGTCTAAAAAAGACTGTGGTGCCAATATGATTAATTATCATCACATCATATCAGTAAATTTTTTAATTTCTTCACTTTCATATCAGTTTCAGTTACTTTTGTGGCTTATGTAGTAATTTTAAATTTATCTTGTAGTGTTTAAATTGTTTTTGAATTTTATTGTAAGATATTGTAATTGTATAAAGATAATATTAAACAATAATCATTTGGCAATTGTGATAAGAGACTTGTTTAATTTGTTTTTATTTTATTAACTATTGTTCACAAATGAAACAACATCAACATATATTTTCAGTATCAATAATTCATAACATTTGTAATAAATATATCAGTTTATAACGTAAAGTTAATTATTAAATGAAAATTCTGATCATAATTTTTTCATTCAAATAAGTTTTGAACTTTTTCTCGTTGATTTTTGTGTATTAAAATATATTTTACATGGAAAAATTTGAGTTTGATTGAAATGAACATTTTATTATGTCATAAATAATAACAATGTGATGAATGTGGCAAAACATAGTTTTTTTTTGCAATTTAATAGACAGTTGTTTTGATGTGTAACTAATGAATTATCTAATAAATTTCTATTTTTATTGTAACACCATTGCGAATTTATTTTTGTAACAATTATTTTTATATGTTTACTTCGATTAGAAATGGACAACCCAACGGACATGTCAATAATATTGTATCTATAGTGATCATTTTCATACGACATATCAGAAGAATTGCTTTTACCTTTTTGTATAAATTTACAAGAGAAGAAAAAAATATTAACAATCTATAAATATAGAGTGTATGGAAAGGTTGACGTTTTGATATCATTGATTCATAACATGTGTGTGTATATTTTGATTTTGCGAATTATAAATACAATCGGATAGAAATGAAAGTGAATTTAATAAAGTTCACTTTCATTAAAGTGTTGATAGTTAAATTCAGGGGGTCAATTACATGTGTGTTGAAACATTATCCCGATTTTCTTAATTATAAAATGTTTTTTTTTTTTTTAACGACATTCATTCTATTGTTGTTATTATATAAAAAAATACATTATAATACTGTTCTGCGTTATTAAACATACATTGTTTATAACCAATTTTATAAGCAATAAGTATCATTTTACAAATTAACACATACAGAAGTTGCTACTCTCGTTAAATAATTCTTTATTACTTGTCTTCGTTTCTATTGTTTCTTTTTTGCTCGTGGCTAATTATAAAATCCACATGAACAATCTCATTAAAGTGATGCGTAACTGGCCAGTCAACAATCGGTTAATCATTTTATTATGATACGTAACTGTTTACTATGCATTAAAAAATATGTAATTAAAAAACATTTTATACTTGATTTTTTTTTTATTATTATTATAATTCTCCATTCTACATTAATTCTTATTCTCTTTTCTTACAAGCACAAACACGTTGCTTTAATTAAAATCAAAAGTAACTACTTTATTTATTTTTTTTTTTATAATGATGTTCACAAGAACTAATCTAACAGTTTATGACAACTTATAAACGAGCCGTAACAAAGTATAATTTCATTTTTTTTTGTCTTGAATATAAAAATACTTATTTTAGTTACAGTGAGTTCCGACTATTTGAAGATCAAGTTTAATTGAATAATTTTGTGATGATAATTGTTTTTGAACATAAAATTATTTTGTAAAATGGTATTGAATGCATAAATTTCATTAACCATCAAAAAAGTTCTGTATACAGATCCATTTAATTATAAATTGCATAAATCAAATCAAAATTAACACAATCTAAATAAATGATATTCTCACAGAAGGGCCACTAGTGAGGAAATGGTAGGTGGATATCTAACTCTCAAAGATTGAAATATATTCAATTTGCAATGTCATTTCGTGTGTTAAATTTTAATTTTATCAAAAGAAATAAACTTTCTGCCATCAAATGCCTTTATTTATATTATAAAAATGAACAGCTGAAATATTAAAGTTTTATGAACTTCAAAGAAGATTAGAATTTAAATTGTTATTTTTGCACACACACATGTCTTCCAGAGAATTTAAAAAAAAAAATAAGAATTACTTGACACAGCATTGTATATTTAATTTAAATTTTAACTTTTTTCCTTTCTCATAAAATTAACTCGATTCATTAAATTCATTCATGTAAAAAAAATGGCTGAGAAAACGTGTTAGAAATTAAAATACACTGAATAATTTACAATTACAGCTAGAACTTAATTATCTTTATAGTTTTCTTTTACACTATTTTATGTAAAAAAGTAGAATATTTTAAAGATTAATCATTTTTCTAATTTTTTTTTTATTTCTTTCTATTTATTGAAAACTGACCAAATGAGAACGATTGCTATTAAAAGCGCAATGTCTGCATCGTGTGTGAGATTTTTCGCCTAAGCGTTTTAAACTAATATTTGTCTTTCAAAAAAAAACAAACATAACACACAAATTGTAACTACTATAAAAACATGGCAAGATAAGCTTAAATCATGTTTTATAAATATTCATTCATTTGAAAAATCTCCGGTATATCGCTAAAGTTATAAAGCAAAAGATGAAACAAGTTTGTTATCAGAATATTATTTAATGTAATTATAGAAAGATAAACATGAACAAAAAATAAATTATTATCTTAAGCACTTGCTTCTCATATGAAATTTTATGATTATAAGAAAGTTTATTGGTGGTCTTCAATGATTCTAAATGTATGATTAAAGTATTTAATGATAACAACTGGTAAAAATTAACTCATATTTAAGATTCATTTCTTAAATGTAATGATAGGTTTCGAGTTTTACATACTTTTCTTTTTTGAGTCTTTTGAAATATCAAAAGGAGCAGATTAACAGCGTTCAATCAGTTTTTAAAAAAATTGGTTTTTTTAAATATTGAAAAAAATAAATTAACAAACTTAATAATTGAGAAAATTGAAGTGAACTTATTATAATAGTATGTCACAGCTGGAAAGTGTTCAACTTATGAAAATAATAAAATAATATAATAATTAGTGAGTTAAATATATATATCACAACATAATATTTTATATTACATTTTGACTTGTTAAAAATTTCTTTTTTTAAACTAAAATAAATATTAAGAGATTATATTTAACAAAAAAAAATCTAAAAATATTTATAATAATATAGTAACCAACTAACCTTAATTTAGATCTTAATGTGGTAGCATACCAAAAATATTTACAAATATTTCAGATAAAAATAGTTTGAAACTTCTTAAGTTATGTATTTGAAATATTTTAAATAGTAGACGACGATGCACTTTTAATCTAAATTTATAAATTATTATTGTTTTACAACACAGTTATGTGAAAATAAATTTGAATATTAAATTAGTTTGTATTTAACATGTGAATGAAATATTTAAGTTTTAAATTTATAGGCAGTAGCAAATGTTTTATTTTTTTACCTATCACTTATTTTCTTTTTTTTGAAGTTTTATTCCACAGTAAATTAGTTTGCATTGATTTTATGTTTTTTTTTTATTATGTAATTTTGCATTAAAATTTATATTCCTTTCAAAAGTTCTTTATAATTTTTATCGCATTTTCAATCTTTCCTTCGTCAATTTTTGCTATAATTTGTAGATAAAAATATTCAAATTAATCATAATAGACACAGAGTATTTTAACACTTTTACATGATGTATTTTATTTATTATAACATTTCCAGTCTCAATTTGATGAATAACTAAAAAAGTTATATTTAATGCAAAAATGTTATAAGGAAGTTGTTAACATAAGCCACTATTATTGTTGCTCTAAATTATTTTGTTTTTTTTTTTTTTATTTTCAAACATTAAATGTTTAGATAAAATTTACAACACAAAACTTCAGGTAGCCAAAAAACTTTTTTTCGCTTTTTATTTGAACTAATGTTTAAATGCACGCACTTAACTTTCAATTTCACGCAAAATTTTGCTTGACTTAAAAGAGATAAACAAAAAAAAAACAATGAATTTCAATATTTAATTAAATATGTAATAAAGTTAATTTTTTTTTTAATTTATAAGTATTTGCATAAACTATTTACTTTTATATTTATTAGTCATATAACTTTTTTTATTATTATAAATAAACAAAAAAAAATTAGTTCATTCAAAATTTAATGGTATTATAATATTTATTTTTTAAAATGAAATAAATTATTTTTAATTGATAATATTCACTTATAATTTCACAATAATTTTCAGTACTTTAAAAATAAATAAATCAATAATGTAAATAAAAGCACGTTAAAAGTATTATTGGTAAAATTTGTACGTCTGAACAGAACGCCGCTTCAATACTAAATGAACTACAATGAACTAAAAAACTCTCCTGTTGCTCTGTAAAAGAGGGAACATAATATAACATTCAGCATAACTTTGAGTTACTTTCATATGCGTCCACAATACAATCAACTGAGAAACATATGTTATTTTTAAAAAAAAATTGAAATACCAGGTTTGGACACTGTAAAATGAAATTTCATACCAATTGCTCGAACTTCACATTATATTATGACTCAAAGTTATGAAATAGTGGAATTTATTTAATTGCAATTCAAATTAAATTTTTATTATCATAGTTACAGTTAGCTCTTTAAACAAACAATAAACTATTTGGAGATTTTTTTCTATATCAATTCGTTTTACAGGGTAAACTGTAATAAAATGCACTTTTAACGCAGAAATCGTGCATATGATTCATCCCAACTTATTTATTCATTCATGTGTAATGTTTTTATTTTTTTTCTATTCGTTTTGATGATTATTATATCGGGTTCTCATGAAACGTGTGAGTTACTTACACTACGGTATATCAAATGTATTTTATTTTTGTTATTCTTGTACAAATTAATGTATGAATGAAATTTATATTGTGAATATTGCAACAAAAGAGAAATGATGATCAACTCATGAAATGACATTACTTACAAATATGAAACTTGAATGATCAAGGATGGTAAGCATATTAATTTAAACGTTTTTTTTATTCGATAAATAAAAAATACAAAGATTTTTTATCGAAGGCTTTTACACCTGAGCAAAAAAACATAATGTAACTGCCCTAATTAAGTCCATTTAACTGCAATTTTTTATTTTTATCATACAAAAACGGTATCATTTTTAAAAAAATTGTTAATTCTTACAGCCCAAAAATCATTAATTCACAAATACGCCTTCAAAGTTTTTGACAATGCAATTATTGAGTAATTTTCAATACTAAATGATCACAAAAAGTAAAATGCATCATCATGAGACTAATAAATTATGGTTTTTATCAGTGTTTTTGTCTGATTATTATTTATTATTATTGTAAAGAAGTGAATGTGATATTTAAAACATGATTATTAATTGGTAGTTTTTTCTTTCTTCATTTCAGTTTATTTCGAATATATTTCCATTTTAAAATGAGAACACTTACAAATTTCTGTTTAATCATGGAAATTGAATATTAACATGAATTTGTTTTAACTGGTCATATATTAAAAATAATAGAAGGGTGGTCTATTGTGGTCAACGTCCTATCTCTACTCAATCACTTAATTTGTTTGCAAAGAATTAATGTGAAAAAAAGTAAACTTCATTATTAATGCAGTGTGAGACTTTAGATATGTAGTGACAAAGAACATTTTTTATACAGTATAAACGTGTGTCATTATTTGTGCAAATGAGTTCGCGTCGTTAACTGTCTGATACGTTTTACATTTACATCAAGTACTCATCTATTTATTTATATAATAGTTAAAAAAAGACCAAGAATTGCACACATATTTGCATTACACTGTGATTTATGTTTAAATCGTAAAAAAGGGTCAATAGCATCTTATAACAATAATAATAAAAAAAGTTAACAATACACATAATAAAATCTTAACTAAAAGCATCTTTAGAAAATTAAACATTTTGTTGAATTAAATAAGTCTGTTATATTGAGATTGACTGTTTGAAATAAAGCGTCCAAATGATGAACTTGCATATTTTTATATTGTAATGGATATTATTAATATTATAATGCACATATATTGCACTTGTATATTATTATTCAAAACTTGTTACATTTTGAACTTCCCCTTTGTTGAAGAATGATATTTTAAATACAAATCTCACAAAAAAACTTTTATTCAAATTAATAGTTTCATTTAAAAAAAAAGTTAATCTAACACATTGTCTTTATGGCACATTCTATCAATTATTATATTACATTACTCAAAATAATAAAATTATGATGATTATTTGACAAATATCACCGACCCTTGTAAGAATATGAATATAAAATTAAAAATATGAAGTGTATCCTGACAATGTACCAACATAAAAATCTGTCAAAAATGCATCAAGTACTTTTATAATAAATTGCATAATTTTTCATTAACTAGGGTGAACTGCCTTGGATATTTTGTTTTGGTAACTTATCCTTTTTCTAATAATTTTACATAAGGTTGCATCTCATGATATTTCGTTTCACATCTTCAATTTAAATTTAAAAAAATCAATACATACAAAACAATTCACATTGATGTTGATATTTTAAGTGTTTGTTTACGCAGGTTTTTCATTAGATTTAACACATATCGGGAAACTAAATGCTGGTTAAAAGGATTAAAATTCGAGCGGCCATATCAAATTTATAACAAATGATTGAACATCTGTTCTAAATATAAAAAAAAAATTAGTGTACAAAATAATTGACGTCAACTTTGTATTTAAATGCGGTTATTTTTATATACTCCGGAAATTTAAAAACTGTTTGAACATACAACAAAGGTAATTTTAAACACATAATTATTAAAATTATGGCTTTAGAAAAGTATGTGATTGTTGTTATAAGAAATCACCACTTTTTCTCATTTTAATAATTAAAATGTATTTGCTTTATATGTGTCATTTAACAAAATTTATAAAATTGTAAGTCGTGTGCACTTTTTAAAACTTAAGTAAAATAATTTATGATGCGTAGGTGTTTACACTATCAAAACACAAATATAAGCTTAAGCAAGACATAAGAGAGTGAGAAGTAAAAAAAATAACATTTCAATTTGTTTGTCGACTGCTTTAAAAACAAATGTAGTGCATGAATGTTTATGAAAATAGAATCAGAAAAAAACTAGGCTAAGCCTCACATGTACATTATTAGCATATTTATTTGACTGAGTGACTGCATTCTTGCATTAAAATACATAATTTGTATCAATGTTGTATTAATATTAATAATAAACAAATTAATGAAATGTCTTAAAACATGTTAAAAACTACAGTGAAAGAATGACATGGTCAAGAAGCTTATACAGTTTAAAAAATAATGTGATTTTAGCATAAATGTGTAATGGTCGGTTGTCATTTGGTCAAATGGATTTAATTGGTTTTTAGTCTAAAACCACTATTACAAGAAATTTGTTTATGTATCTTTTAAACGTGATATTTTTATTATGAGATATGATGAGAAACTCTGGTTCTTAAATGTCCCCGAAAGTTTGTAATTTCTGTAACATGGTGTTTCACTTGTTTAAGGTTGAAAGTGCGTTATTTAATGAGAAGAGTTTTCTATTTTATTATTTAAATCAAACTTATAACTTTGGGCAACTGCAGAACTACATTGTTATAATCTTTATCAAGTATTTAATCTCAAAGTTAAACTGACATTTAATTGGTTTTTGAATTTTATTTTTTTTTTGATATCCTATTGTCCTGTCGCACTGGTTTTGGGTTGAGAGTGTAAACTCGATAAAAGATTCTCGTTTAATCAATTCATACAGCCTCACATTCTCAATTTTCTTGATATTAAATTTAATTTTGTTAATTTTTAATTCATCAAAGGCTTTTAATAATTATTTCTCACAAAAATGCAATAATATTATTCTTTTATAATTTCTTATTGTAAATTTCTCACAACTTATTCTATCAAACAGAATCTCAGCCATTAGTCGCACATGCAAACGTTGAATAAAACTTGAGATGGGATAATAATTTAAAAGTTAATGTTAAAAAAGTATTGTGTCTGAATTCACCGACAGTGTTTACATTAGTGTTGAATTTTTATTATTTTAAATAAAAATAAGTAATAATAATGTATAGTTTATTTTCTTTGAGTCAAAGAACAAATTATTCAATTCCATCTGTCTTTCAACGTTCTAGGCATGTAAATTATTGTGTCTCTTTACTTTTGTTTTCCATAAGAAAATAAACATTCATTATGTCGCATCTTGATGAACTTTAAACAAATTTGTTTTCATCAAATCAATTTTAATTGGTCCACAAAAATGTTATGCTCTTTAAGACATTTTAATTTCGTGATCCTTATTTTTTATTCTATTATTTAAAAAAAACAAATTTGCAAATAAACTTTACAATGTCATTGTAAGTTATTGATAATGAAATAATTTCACCTCAAAATTTATGCTTTTACATGCATTAATAAAAAGGTTAGTATGTTATTTCAATAATATTATACTAAACGATTTGCACTATTTACATTATAGTTTCTTGTTAATTTATTTAGTTTTATTTTTTTTTCATACAATACAATATAATCATTTGTTATTGTCATTAAAGAAAAAAAAATGCAACGGTACATTAATATCACATATAATAATTAGCCATCCATATTTTTTTTTATTTTATAATTATGATAATTCACATGCTTTCTCACGTGATTAACATGAAATTAAATGCAGTTTAAAAGAAAAGCAATAAGTGTCTGCTCTTAAACAGACTGAAAGATATATGAACATATTTAATATTCTAAATATTATAAATTGTTTATTGAAAGACTTTAGAGAAGTAAATGATTAATGACTAGGTTTATGTGCAGATTACACTCATTTCAAATAGGTTAATGAAAGCGATAAACTGTACAAATACCACAGATCAAATATAAAAATTGTTTTAGTTTAAAGGTGAGTGTTAAAAACTTCTATGTCATTTTCAGGGATCAATTTTAAGTTAGCATTTTCATTTACTTTTAATATTCGGATAAAAAATAATGAACCGTTAAAAATATTTGAATATTAAAATGTTGATGTTTTTCAACTCAACGCTTTGAAGCTGCATCATTTAATTTACAAAATACTCTGAATATTATAAAAAATAAAATTTGATGAATATTGCAACTATGAATAATGAAATCCAAAATTTTTCTCACATATAAGCCAGACATTTAAACCTTAAATACCTAACATACTACTCTTTCAAACTCAAGTATCAAATTTATATTCATTTTACTTTTACACATCATATTGATCAATAAATATCATTAACAAAAGTACGTACTTTATTTTATATTTAAAATAAAAGCAACAATGTCTTGTTAAACGAAAACAATTGATCACATAAAATGTATTGCAACGTAGATATTATATTATTATTAAAATAAAATGCAATATTCATATTTTATAACTTACTGTGAATAATAAAAACGATATTTGAGAGCCAGTTTAAAGATTCAATAAAAGATTGTTATTTTCATAAAGTATCTATTAGATGATGAAAAGGATGAGAAAACACACGCGTTCATCAGTTGAATTTGTATGTTTTATGTTTCCGCAATAATTAAACGACTAAAATAAATAATTTAAATAACAGGTTACAGTAGTAAAGGCTTAAAAAATATAATCCTGTACTTTTCTCTGTAAGTGATTGATTCTTTCTTATTGCATTTGTCCTACAGATCCAAAAAAAAATAGCAAAAATCAGGTGTCACTTATAAATGATTAAATCTATTTTTTCGATATTAAGCACAAAATCATATGTATTCTTATGATATTTTAACCAACGTTTATCCTTTGAAGGATGACTTTTTATTAAGTTAAACTCATTAATATTGGGATCGGGTTTAGGAATTAAGTTTTAGTGTATGTAACATGTTAAAAAAAAATACCAAAACACAGTTGCGTTCGTCAAATAAATTATGCTTTTAAATGAATTTTTCAAATTTGTCTCGATTTTTAACATTTTGACCCACATCACTCGGCATGAACGACACACCTACAAAAAGTAGAAACTAAAATATTTGCAATGTTTTATTTTTGATCAGTGTCTGCTCAATATTTTAAGTTCTATATTATTTATGAAAATTGACTATTCACATTCAAGTCACATCCTTAAAATTTTGTATTTTTTTTTATTTTTATATGTGTAAATTGAAAAAGTTGTTCATAAAAAGAACTATGCATTACATTTTAAGTATCTAATGATTTAACACTTGATCTAAGTAAAAATTGAGTTATGAAGTTGACTTAACTTTAGCTATACAATACACTGTGCAATAGATCTTCTGATATTTATCAGTAGGAAAAGCAATTTTTTATGGCTTTTAATGTTGTATAACGACATGTTATGACTAAACAAGTTCTACTCTTATTACTTGAAGATCTAAGTAATTAAAGTATGAATTAATACTTTTTTTTTATGAATTTAATAGACTTTCAACCTGTACAACTAGAATTCATTTATGTAATATTAATTTGACATTATGTTGATTTTGCTCTTTTGACATCCGAACCAAAAATCTTCATATGTAAGCTTATTGTATAATGTATGAAAATTGTAATTATTCTTCATAGCTTCATTTAATATTTTGACTAAATTGCACGACTCACGCGACACTTGATATGATATTAAAACGGTTTTGAAACGAAACTGAACTTAAATATTTCGAAAAGATATTGAAGTTATGATTTTTTTGTCGTTAAATCAATAATCAGTTATTTGCTTTTTATTTAAGTAATGTTGAAAACATAATTTCCCACGAACATATTATCTATCTTCACTTAATAATAATAAAAATTACTTTTTTCTGCACTTTAATATACATTTAATTTTCTACATGATTTCTTATTACTAACAGATTGCCAATCAATGTATTTTAAGAGTCGATCATATATCATTGTGTTTTAAGCGGTTTTTTGAATTCAGTTAAGGGATATTTTTAAAAGAAAATAAATTTTAATATAAATAGAGAAACTGTATCTTTAAAAATTGGTTTCATTTTTGAAAAACCAACCTAAGAAAGTATTAATAACACTTCTATAAAATATTTTTATGCAAGTCCATTTATAACCGCCCATGTAAAAAAATTAGTTATGTCGATTGCATCGTTGCACAAACTAGATAATTTACGTATTATTTGACTATTATATATTTATCACCTAATATTATTTTCATTTCCAATCGCATAAATGTCGGCTTTCAACACCTTTGACGACAAGATATTGAGTTAAGAGGATTAAACATATTATAATTGTTGATAAATGAATCTAGCAGGTTAAGGTTATTGAATATTTTCTATATCAAATATAATGCAAAATTTTGATATAGAGAACTTATTTAAAAATTCAATTCTTTCTTAATAAAACATTCATATGAATAAAGCATAAGACGTAAACCATTAACAGTTTTAAAATTATTAATTGCTTGTTTAGTACATTGTTTAATGTTATGTTTTCCAGTTAAAAATCAAGCATAATTCAAAACAACTGCACGCATTTTCAATAAAAATGACAAAGAAATAAAAGTGGATTTTTTTTCTTCAATTCATAATAATTTTACAAGCATGTTATTTTAGCAACGAGTTACAACTGATTAATTACTTGCCATGTACTTTTTTTATGAATAAGAGTTGAGAGTAAGTTGATGAATTCAGTACAGAAAACATAGGAAATAAACATATAAAAGTATCATGATATACGAATGAATAATTGTGATTTATTTGTGTTGATGACCGATGTTCCATTCATGCATTTCGTTTTTCTTTTTTTTGTGAAATGTGAATTATCGCCTGGTTCTATTGTATATTGTTGTCTAAGAAATATGCATATGATTAAAATTTTATAAATGTATCTTTGTTTGAAGTCCAAAACAAAAGGTAAAAAATGTACAATGACTTGTCATCGTGGCTCGTGAGGCTTGTGCAACAATATCTACAAGATGATAACAAGCTGCAGACAAGACAAACAGGTGAAAGTATCAAATATTATATTTTCAGTGATAGAAGAGATGATTAATAATTTGAATAGATTAATGACACAAAAGATAATTGTTTAAACAATTTTCACTTTGCCGTTTCACTGTGATATGTGCAAATTGTGATGAAAATAAGAGTGAAGGTTCTGGGTGGTCACATTATCTAAACTTCGTCACATAACGCATAATTTTTCAGCTTTCAAATTAATATAATTAAGTGGAGGTGGAGAAGCTCATTTATCATTTTGATGAAACAAGAATGTGATTGTTTTAAAACTCGAATAATACGAATTAGAAAGATTTGCATTCCATACGTTAAGTTTTAATAATAATTTGAAAAATTATCATAACTAAATGATACTATATATGCCTTCATACCAATTAATCAAATTAGAAAAAGTGTCATTTAATTATTGAGTCATATAATATTCATAATAAAAATTTGTTATATCATCATCGAACATTCGTAAATAAATGAATGAATTTGAAAAGATAGGATCCTTTTGATATAGAAATTTCTACATTACTATATTAAAAGGAATGAAACTTACCTTATTCACTATGTATTTCTCGTGACAAACTTCAACAATATGAGCAGCTGGTATCATAAATGATTTTTCAAAAACATCTAATTTGCCATCAAATGTATAATTTAATAAATATGTAGCCTGTCGTACGAGCACATTTCTTCCACATTTCTCATAATCAGGATACAAATGACTCAAATATTTATCAACCAATGATTCAACTTGTTTATGGTTGTCCTAAAAAAGATTGATTATGTACATTATAAGTCAGACAAAATTTATGAATTTTAATATGACAAAAAGATTTTACTTTTACAATATGCCAATTTTAAAAAAAAATAAAAATTTACATAGTAAAAACACAAATAATTAATTGTAATAATAACTCGTTTATTGCGTGATTACAGCAGCAACTTAATTATATTTACGCTCTTTTTGGTTAAATGATTGACGCACTTGTAACAGATTAAAAACAATTAAACGTTTCTTTGTTATTATTGATTATGTCATATATTTTGGAGTACTTCTCT
Source organism: Culicoides sonorensis (assembly GCA_900002565.1). Classification (NCBI taxonomy): domain Eukaryota; kingdom Metazoa; phylum Arthropoda; class Insecta; order Diptera; family Ceratopogonidae; genus Culicoides; species Culicoides sonorensis. The sequence continues at coordinate 46,793 of LN483863.1, forward strand.
TGGAGTTTCAAAACAATTTTCACCGTTACTTTAAAATTGCATTATAAAAATGATTTTTAGTTTAATTTTTAAGAATTTCAATTTTGATTAGATTTTGAAAATAAAGTAATGAATGATGATAATTATATTGTACTTTTAATTTATTTTTTTCTCAGAGGACATGCAAAGAATATGACACACAAGTGACGTTTAAATGGACTTTTTGGTTTGATTAACAATGATAGAAAATAAAAAAAAATAGAAATTTTCTCAAATTTCTGTTCTAATTTGAATGAATGCGTATGAAACCGATTCTAAATACAGACCCCGTTGATTTAATGGAAATGCGATTGTGAGGGAATTTTCGTTGAGTTAGAATTGTAAAAAGCTCGTAAATGTAAAATGTTCACAAAAATGATGAATTAAGTCTTTGCCAATGCGCTGGTATATCAATCAGTATCATGTATTACATTTTCCCGGTTTCTAAACTTTTCATAATAATTTACGTAATAATTTCATGCAAAATTTGTCTGGATATTATTTTTCTTAAAGATCTCATATTAATTTTAAACTAAAAGATATATAAATTAGATCTCTCTAAAGTTCAAAACTTTATAACATAGCACTTCTCTTAAAGTTTACACAGACATAACAATTTCGGTAGATTCAAACATACAACTATTTCATAATGTAAAGACTAGGGGCGTTCCTTCATCAACTTTAAGAAATCAATTTACATTTCATATATTATAAAAACTACTCAGACATAAACAAATTCGATTCAGTTAGTTTGTAAATTGAGATAAAGAACAAAATTTGCCCTTTTCGCACCATTAATTGAAATGCTTTTTTTATTATTAATTTAGAATGATACACAACAAAATGCGGGATTCAGGCAAAGCATCAATTTATATTAACCAATATTTTTGTAAATGTAATTTAAAATCGATTTTTTTTATTAATAACAAAAATGAAATTGAAATTTTTCGTTTAATCAAAACCGTAAGCTAACTAAGTGATCAATGAAATAAAACGATGCGCTTAGAAAACTCAATTTTTTGCATTAAATTCAATAGAAATATAAAATCCGTTAATTTTTCATGTAATCCACAAAATTTTATTAGATAATGTATGATTTATGCTCAAATATGATTTATGGTAAAAAATAATATTTACAAAGTATCTTTTCAAAACTAAAATTGTAATTCTTTTTAATGTTTTTATAAGTAAATATGATTCTTATGCGATAATTTATGACAATTAATGACACGTGATCTTACTTTATTATGAAATATATATTTTATTGGGAAACTTTAATCAACCAAATAAGTACTAATGTTTTTTTATTAAATAACTTAAATTAATCAATTGACATAAATGAGGGAAAATATATATAATTTTATTGAAGGATTTATGGATAGAAAGTAAACAAATATGATTAACCCCATATTTGAAAGAAAAGAACCCTATGGAGAGAAATTTTCTGTATACTTAAAATACGAACAACATATTGTCGAAGAAAAAAGCAGCGTGATATTCACTTCCGTTAAAATAAAAATAAATAAATTCTAAATCATTCACAACAATGATTATTTAATATGTCCTTACATTGTTAATTTGGCAATTCAATATCCGTTCTCAGTTTAATATAACAAGAAAAGTCATTCTTTATTTTTTTTTTTTTTGATGTAGTATTTCATTTAAGAATACAAAACTTGAAAGGAAATTTTATGTGTGAGAAAAATGAAAATTTTATTTAAAATTACAATCATAAAAAGAAAATTGATTCCTGCTGTGCATTAACCAAGCGGTTGTGGTAAGTGTAATCAATGTACTAAATGTATACAGTTGTTACGAATCACAAATGTAATAACAAAACAAACAAACAAAAAATCCCTTTTTATAAATATACGTTGTACATTGAAAATGAAATTGAAATATTTTAATTGTGAGTCTTATATGCGCGAGTAATTTTAAATTTATGACAACATATAATCATAGGACCCTTTTTTATTATATTGTAAGTAGATGTTTAATCACAATGTATAAAAAAAAACACATAATTCCCGATGGGGATTATCTTTGTTAAATTTGTTAAGTTTCATTTGATCTTTTTGTATGTATCATTAATGTAGCGCTTCTTTTATTGAATTAACAAAAAGAATATCGTATAAATTGATTTGTTTATTTGTTTTTAGTGCATTTCGTAAGAAAAAATGCACTATTACAGACGGTTTGTCCGCCGTCACTCTGTAGGTCTGACTACTGATCGCTGTCCATAACTCCGGAATGGTCCATCGGAGCGAGGTCGGGTTTTTTTTATTAGATAGAGGAGGTCATCAGGATTTGTCAAAACTCATTAGTTTTGAGATTGGGCTCATGGATTGGGCTCTAGAGCCTCAAAAGCCTCAAAAACCGTAAAAACGGTTAAAATTTTAAAAATATTTATAATTTGTTTTGTTGGGTGGATAAGTTTACTAAAATGAATTTTAACTTAATGGCTCTGAGATTGGGTCAGAAATTTTGCTCAGAAGTAGTGCTCAAGAATTAGGCTCCAGAGCCTGAAAATGGTTAAAAGCCCAAAATATCCGATTTTTTCAAATATTTTTTTTGAAATTTTCAAAAAAGCAAAAGTTTTTCAAAATGACCGTTATTTTCAAAATGGCGGTATAATTATTAAAATTAAAACTTAATTATATTCAATGAAACGAGTCCCATCGAAATGCACTTTTCTAAACCGCCCAGTGGCTAGAATTTCCCATTTTTTTTTTTTAAAGTCACATGCGTGAGAGTATCAAAACTAAGAGTGCACATGTTCTTGTGAGGTCCATTAATATTTAAATGAGATCAATTTTATGTTTAACTTTTTTTTTTTGAAAACAAAGCCAAATTGGTAACAGTTTGTTTACTAAAAATACATTTTGTACAAGAACGGGAGTACCTTAAGGGTGTTGAAAACCATTAATACGGAAACCAATTTTATTTAACCTTTTCTTGACCTTTTTTGTGTCGCACACACAATGCTTATTGAAAGCTTAAGTGATTTATGATTTTAAAAATCAAATATAATAAGAAAGTTACTGCAACATGAATATAACTTTAATAGTGATTATGCGTGATAGATAAGAAAAAACCAGAAAACAAGGAAAATGACATGATAAGTGCTTCAAATTCAATACTTAAGAAACATCTTTTGTGTATCATGTAAAATTAAATTTTTTTAAACAAATGTTGAAAATCTGTTCGTTAAAATATTGAAAGTGTCCAAAATTAATTTTAGATATCAATTCAATTTAAAAAAAAAATAGACTTCTGTTTGTTGATATGACATATTAAACATCAATAAAGGTTCATTAAATAATAATAAATCATATTTATAACAGTAAAAATATTTAGGTCTGTAACTAAGATTTGTTTGGATTCTATTCATTCTAATCTTTATTTGGAAACTCTTACTTGATGTTAATCAATTAAGAAATAAAAATGAAAGTCCTACATCTAAGCATGATTCGTCAATATTTTAGCCTAATTTAGTTAATAAATTTAGAATGACATGATTCAAACATGACCTGAATAAGAATTTGATTACATTAAAAAATGATAAGAAAACTTTTGATGTTTTTTTTAATAAATAGTTCATTTTTTCAGTTAGTTTTTTTTCTGTTGTCTGAGTCATATTGAATTTTCCCACTAAAATGAACAGTTTACTTTACTTTATTGTTTGAACAATAAAATTATCATCTATTAATAGATTATAATGCCTAGATACTTATAAAATAAATTTAAATGCAACTGGGTGAAAGTGCAACGAAAAACATGAAATTCGTGTCTTTAGTTAAAATATTAATATGTTATTAATAATTGTCCTTTTATTCTTACACACTGTGCTTTAAATAATGAGTTAAAATGTTTAATAAAGTTTTTTTGTCGAAATTTTGAGAATCCTTTTTTGTTCCTTTTTCACAAATTTAATGTAAACTATTATAAGGATTTAAATAATAACATAAAGGAGCTCTTACCTCGATTATTGCACAGTTGATTGAAAAGTTTGATTCTGGTTTATTGCGATTCTTGCCATCAGCAACAATTTCAATAATCGTTTTTTTATCATTACAAAAATCTTTGAATAATTCCTCATTCATGTTTTCATTTTGATTTATTCTATTACTGGTCGAACTTTTCTCATGACCTAGTTCGATTTGTTTACTTTCCATATTATTCACTTCATTTTGTATAACATTTGGTTGTCCATTATTTTTTGCAATGATTAATGTTCTTTCTGTATTTTCACTTTTATTTGTATTATTTGTCTTATTGGTATTTTCATCCAAGTACCACGATGTCGAAGATTGATGAGTTATTGGACAGTTTTCTTCAGTTGGAGTTCCTATTAGTGCTTCTTTGCACCGTTGAAAGTAATTTTTCAACCGCATTTTACTTTTTCGTGTTTCTGATCGTGGAAATTGTTGACAACAATTTTCAGTTGCTACTGTGTCGGGTGGTTCTTTTAAATTATCCATCACTATGACTTCTGAAAGAGAAAGAATTGGTAAAGATGATGGTTTGGTTGGACCATTTGACTCGGTATCTTGGTAACAAACAGTTGTAACATGTTCCGGCGGTTGTGGAATGATCTGAAATAAAAAAAAAATAATAAAGTCAATTGATTAAAAAACAGATTTATTTCTTATTGATATAACATGCAAGATATTTTCAGTTGATGAAGGTCGCGAGAATTGTTTGTCCACAGCACCGACAAATACCGATATAGAACGATTATTTAATGCAGGTTCTAACATAACCTAGGACAACTATAACCTATAAATTTATAAACTACTTAAAATACATGAAAATTATGGCTGAAAAATATGCATTTGCGCAGTTCGAGTTATAAAATGAAATAAAACACCAAAGAAGTCCTGTCTGGAATAGTATATATTAAAGCATGTTGTTTAACATGAATTTATATAAATCACGTTTGAAGTAAAGGTATACAACGTGAATATTAAACTGCAACTTAAACAAAAGCAGACAGAAATTTAGATATTTAAATGTTGCAGTTGAAATCAATAAATGTTAATTAAATTTCCTTTTCTACAGTGTTGTAACCTTGTATTTTTTTGCATAATTTTTTTCCAGGCTTAATCTAATATTCTATGTTTCGTTAAAAAAAGTATATCATGTCATGGCAAAAATGAAACTGCATAAAGATCTTTATCAAACTCACATAAGAAAGACAAATATTCTATTGTGCAAAACGCATATTGTTTACACTTTAAGTTCAACTAATGTTAATGGAAAGTATTTTTATGCTAAATATCTAATGTGTATTTTAATAATAAAAGAAGAAAAGGTGACAAATAACAATAATGTGATGTTAATGTTTAATGATTTTGTGGGAATTAGAGCGACTGTTCCACGTTCATAAAGGTATTTCACTTTCTATATTTTATCCATATTGGTCTATTATTTAAATACATGTTAATCATACAGTTCAAACATACTGAAATTTAAAAAGACCAGAAGGTATTAATACTAAGACAGATCAATGATTTGTCGCCTGTGGTACACATTTCTTTTGTGTTTTATTTCTAATTGAATAATTATGTGTGATTTAAATGAAGTATATATCCCACCAACGTTGCTACCTCATTTCTCTGCCTTAAACTTGTTGACTTTTGTATTTTTTTACATGTTTTCTACTACAACACTCTAGTTAGATTCATTTACAATCTTAATATAAAAGTTTTGTTTTTCTTTTGAAGTGAAAAGTTTTATAACTTTTCATTACAAAAACAAAAATTATTTCAACATTACCTTAATCGCAAATACGGAAATTTGTGTCTAAATGATATTAAACACAAGCAGTATTAAAAAGTAGAAAGATAAGAAACATTTATATTATCTCCAATCATATTGTGTAATGGAAATATGAATAATATTCTGCCATTAATGTCGTAATACAGGAGTTTCATGCGAAATACCCTGTTACACGATAATACATGGAAAAATACACCGTAACCATAAAAAAGGCATTCCAAACCAATATATATTTTTAAGAACGGGTAGTGTGATGCATGGAAATGATCTGAAACAATTCACTCCTACACTTGTTTCTATCAATTAAAATTTTGTTTAACACCTGAAATTTCACTATCATATGTTCATTTTTTTATAATATTCACTTAAAACAACCATTTTTGTCAACTTGTGGAATGTCTTTAAATTAAGAAGAAAATAAAAACTTTTTTCTATTTTGTATCGAAAAAAATCGTCAATTAGATAAAAGCTACTGAAAACATAAATTATTAAAAACATACAACAGTTTGACAGAAGTACAAGACACAAAACATTAGTTTTACAAATAGACAATAATATTTATGTAAACTCTTATAATAATTGTTAAGTATTATAAAAGTAATATATTTATATTAGTTTCCTTATTTAGAGCACTTCAAAATAAAAGAAAGTGTGCTTTATTATATTTAGCAAAAAAAAATTTTATTCAGGCGTTCTGAAAATTTTTGTTTAACTTATAATAAGATTAAAATTATGTCGTTACGGTGTAAATTTACAAGTTTTAATAACGAAAGTCAAATTTTCTGATCAAGATCAGCTTTAATTTTTTTTAACAAGAAACTCATGAAATTTTCTATTTAACGGTTGAATCATAACTTATCCTGAGTTTTGATACCTCAGAGTAAACAACAGGGGTAAATCAACAATTGATTTAAAAATTACTCTTACTATGAAAAGTAGATTCTGAAGATATAAGATAAATAAATTTTAATTTTCAGTAAATGGAGGTTTTCGAAGAGTTTTTCCTCCGAATCAATTAGCACTCTCAAATCAAATATTGCCAAACACATTAAATAATTAACGAAATTTGCTAAAAACCCCTTAGGTATAGCATTAGATTTAAGTACATATGTAAATAATAATGAAAAAAGAACACGCCAATAATAAATATTAAATTAAATAAATAAATTTTACTTTTACGGTCGTAGTTCAAAGGAACAATGAAGGCAATTATGTTAATGCAAAATCATTTGTTTTCGATTCATTCTAAAAGTTTTATGGTGAACCTATCGCATACCATTTCATAGGCTCTTGTCGATTATGGTCCTAAATATGCATTTTTCAAGTCTTTTATAAAAGATATGACAGCATCTAATGATGACAATCGGGTCTTATCGAATTGGCTTACAGTCTAACATTGGTAGGATGATTCATAACATCATCATCTTCAAATGAGTGAAATTTTTTATTTCCATTCTTATAGCTTATAGTTTTGTGAAATATTGTGATTTTTTGTTAAAAACATTGTATATTGATTGAATTTCATTTATTTGTATTAAATGCAAAACATAAGAATAGATATCAAGCATAAGTAAGGTGAGTTTTTATTGTCCAATTAAAGTTTAAAAATAACAAGAGATCAGCATTTGTTGATGTTTGACTTAACGTCCGAAACCAGCGTTAAATGATTGACTTGAGGCACCAGCATTAGCAGCTGAGCCGCCGAAACCTCCACCAAGACCACCACCACCGAATGATTGTGATCCAGCGAATGCATTTGAAGCACTGCCTCCAAAGCCACCGCCTAATCCTCCAGCATTGAATGATTGACTTGAAGCTCCAGCATTAGCTACGAAAAATATTCATATCATTCTCAATATAATTCGAGGGAAAAATTATTAATAATCTCACCAGCACTACCGCCAAAGCCTCCGAATGGACTGCCACCTCCAAATGATTGTGATCCGGCAAAGGCTATAATTTTAAATTTTATTTTACATAAGTTTCTCTATTTCGTATAGAAAATTATACAAATATTGAAATAAAGTCTCCAGTAATTTAAGATATTTTGTTTGTTCATTTAAGCCAAAATATTCATTTTTGCCACGTTTACACTTCACATTAATATCAATGCGCATCTCAATACTAATTACATTTATCTTTCTTATAATCCGGTGTCTTTATTTCAATATTATTTATCTTTTATTCACCATTTGATGCACTTCCACCAAATCCTCCGAATTGAGGCATTGGAGCAGCCAAGGAAGCTGCAATTACACAGGCGAAAACAATCAAAAATTTCATTTTACTTTATAAGTTATAATCAAAAATTTCACTCAAAAAAAACAACAACTGCTGTGTTATCACTTCAACGGATTCAACAAAACAATCGAAAACAGTGTAAGTAGTGGTATTTTTATACCAAAAATGACCAATAATATTAATACGACGCTATGATGGTTATTATGCAAAATAAATATATAAAGAAACATATAAATAAATATTAAAAAGCCGGTTATTCATGAGTGTTATTCTTTTTTTTGTCTCTTATATTTGTTTGTGTGACATGTGAATTTCATTATAATATATACTTTTTAAAGAAGCAACTTACACTAAGGGCACATGCCAGAATATTTAAACATGTTTGAACAAAATCTAAGTGATAAAAGAACAAGATTTATTTTATTTTAAAGTAAACCAGTTTAACAATTAGACGAAACTTTAGATCTCAGAATATGATGACATGAGCCATATCAAACTTTTCTTGACATATTAGTTTTGTTTTTTATCCATACGAGCATTTAATTTTTAAGTTAATTTGTCCTACAAGAACGACAGTCAGTAAAAATCCTAAATCATGTAGAATTTAGGCATTTCTTGTATCATAACAATGAACGAAAAATCAACTGCTTTACACACATATATTTAAGATACAAGAGTAAAAAAAAGTGATATTTTTTCAAGGAAAGTGTTTTAACAGCCTTAGCTGTCCCCTAAATACAGTTTCTTTAATTTAACTTGCGATAAACGACCTCTTTTATTGCGTCTCTGTTGTAAACATGTTAAATCTGTATCTTAACGTAAACCATACTGAAAAATAAAATATAACGACTTCAGTAACTTAGCCTGTAAAATTTGCAAATCAATTTCACGTAATAAACAGGTATAAATTTTATTTAAAAAAAAAGAATATTTTAATGCCAATGCACTCATAGAATTCAAAAAAAAAAACACATATAAGCCTTCACCTTGATTCTAACTTAATTTGAATAGTAGTATTTTTCATTATCAAATTAAACGTGCTTCTAATATTAGAATCACTTGTGATGACACAACAGACAAATAAACCTTGAATGAATAAAACCTGAAGATGTTTACAGCCAATTAAAGAGGTTCTAATTAATGAATAAACTGGATAAGCCGTCTAAGATTCGGATCATAAACTTCCACTAAACAAGAAAATATGAAACAAGTTTTGATGTTCTGATAAGTGATTATTATTACAAGTTTTTTTTATGGCTTTACCCATCAGACAATTTAACGTCATCGTTAGGTAACTAAAGTTGATACATTCAAAAAATATAAAAATCAAAACAATAATTTTTAAATAAACAATGTTATGATGATAGAAACTTGTCAATTATCATAGTAAAATAAACGAATAGTATCAATGAAAAATTGTAATAATCGTCATAGTATAAAAAACCCCGATTTCTTTGAATTTCTTTTGAAATCGTGTTATTTCTGTTAAAGAAACGATCGAAAATACTTGTTTTTTTTTTTATTGTGAATATTAACATAAGAAATTCGGTTTAAATTAAAAATCACCATTTTTTGTTAATTGCTTTTTTTTGTTTTTATTTTATTTTTTGTATTAGTGTAACGTAAAATTTATTTCATTTTCATTTTTTCTTCACATTCTTATCATGTTTATAACATTGATATGAGAGTCCGTTTAACTAGAAGCTCATGATAAGTATTCGAAGTATAGGAGTCAAAACAAGCAAAACCAAGTTGATCAAGAATGCGGTGATTTTTGGTATTTTTTTTCTGGCAGTTATTTCCAAAAATTAATGGAAATCAAAATGCAAAACAACAGAAGTTCAGCTGTGTCTTCTCAAAACTCTTTTAGATATTATTTCATCCTGATCTTCAACGTAATTTCGCAACAACCCATTGGACAATTCCATAAATTACATTTAATGGAATAATGTATAAAAAATTTATGATAAGTGTGAATTTAAGTTTGAAATGAATTTGAATTTAAAAATTTTTGTGTTTTATCATTATATTCTTACCTTTTTTCTACGTACGATATTCATTTTCAAACACTCTATTCAACAATTTTTATCAAAGGTGAAAACACAATGAATGAATTTAACTTGCTTCTTATCGATTTTTCAGCTCACGCTATCCTACAATGATTTGCTTTTATCTAGTCATATTTTTGAGTAATCCAAGTTTTTTTTGTTGACTTTAATAAAAGCAAAGTATTTAATGCTGGTACCAATTGGTGCAACTCATTTTTACTTAACATTACTTTTCATTATTAATACAAAATAATCATGATGTTGATTCCAAAAAAAAGACCAAATATACAAATTATTGTGAGTATATTACATTTTATTATTATTTTATGTAACTTTAGTTTTTAATAAATGACATTATTTTGAAATGTAAGGATATACCATTTGAAATAAAAGAGAGTCCGACATAGATAACACATAAAACTATCCCACCCACAACTTTGATTAATTTTATACATATCTGTTAATACAATTTATTTCAAAACTCATTCTTTTTATACACTCTCATTTATAGTTTTTATCTTCTTAATATGTGATATAACAAGTAATATTTTATGTATTTAATTTGTTCTTTTACATGTTTCAATGATAGTAATACAATTTCATCTTCTTTTTATAAGAAATAATAATATATATTTTCATTCCACTTTACATGTCTCATATACATCAATTGAACCCTCTTGTTTTTTTTTTCTTTTTTCGTCACAGATTATTTACAAAGTTTTATGGTTTATTGCTTTAGATACCATCATCGTTAGAATAAAAAAGTAATACGTAGTTAAGAAAATTAGACGCTAGTGATACATTTTAACAAATTCTTAGATTTTGAGTAGAAATCTTACTTCAGAATTTATATTAAATACTTTTCTTTAATTTAAAATGTTATATAACTTATGTGATCTTCTCAATTAATATTTCGTAAAATGTTTCAAATAAACGTATTAAGGAAATTCAATTTAACAATTTCTCTAATTAATATCTACTATTACCACTAATTTCCTTTCATGTACATTGAATTTAATTAAAATCTCATAATTCATTTAACTTTTATGATGCACTTTGTATGTGACTTATAATCATAATTTTTTAATTATTTTTTTTTTCCTGAGCTCAGTTGAATAGTAACAGATTTCAACAATACCGGTGTGTGATGGTGACTAAAGTTCTTTCTCGTTTTTCATTTGTGCAAATATTCACATGTTATCATCGTGGGATTTTTCATGAAAATCTGAGGTTACAATGTAGTTTTTTGCAACATTATTTTCATTGTTTGTCAGTTACACATTTCGAATTGTAACTCCATAAAACTATGCAAAAAGACGAATTTCCATAAACGCAAGCGTAGTAAATTTTAAGTAGTAAAATTATTATTCTTCGTGAAATCACATAACATGAATGAATATTAAACAATACCTAACAATGAAAAGAATGTTAGTCGTTCAAGAGGATATTATCATTTTTTATTAGGTTATTTTTTTTTTGTTTCAGTTTTTGTATTTTTTTTATTTCCTGATAAATTGTTTTTTTTTCACTGTACTTTGGCAATATGCTGCATGTAAATTAAAATATGTGCAAATATTATTGAATAAAAAAAACTAATAATATGATTTAATAAATGTGAGAAGAAAGCGAAATTGTCCTCAAGGGTATCAATAGACGTTTCTCACTATAATACAAGAAAAGATACAATTTTATGATACGTTTGATATAACAGCTAAAACAACAACAACATTAAGGTAAATAGTAATGAAAAAGAATTATTGACTTTTATTTTCATTTGTATGCTGTGCATATTTGATTGTGGCTAATTTTATATCATAAATAAATATTAAATTTATTCAAATCATGAAGTTAAATCAATTTATTAGAGCACTTTGGCTCATATCATCTTGTAATGTAATAATAATAAATGTACATAAAATATGTAATAAGGAAAATATAATGCTAAAATTTCACTTTTTTTCACTATTTTTTATATAATAAACCTTCTATTATTACAATGAAAAAAAAAGATTAAAAATATAGATTAGTAAAATGATTTTTTTTTTTGTGTAAAAACTATAGAAGGAAAAATGAGACAATATCGATAAAATGCCATAAACATGGAATAATAATTTTAATGAAAAAAAACAATGAGGTTCAAATGATACGACATCACTTATATTTTTTTATAAGATTAGCATGTTTCTATAATTTCGATTTGCTTGACATTGTCTCATTTACATGTAAAAAAGAACAAGAGAAAAGACTTCCTTGTCACACTTTTGATAAAATTTATGTTTTGAATTTTGACCTATTCGTTTTATTGGTTATTTCTTTGCATTACGCATTTATGACTAAAAAATATCTATAAAAATGTTTGAATTGAATGTAACATTAATCTCATTTCAAATTGAAGAGTTTTGTTTTATTTGGTGACTTTTTCCTTTATCATAAAACTCTAATTTACAAATACATTGTAAAAAGTAAATTTAAATAAAATTTTGAAATTTGAATGCTTAGTTTGAGATCTAGACTTTGAATTTGTATAAATCAGTACTAAAAAGTGCTTAAATAATTTATATTATATTAACGGACCTTGGATACTTAAATCAACCCATGTGAAATATAATTGCTTTTACTGGTCTAATCGGTTAATATCAAATGGTTTTGAATTTAAAAATGTATTGTTAAGCTTTAACAACATTAAAAACAAATAACAAAGCCACTGTGTTATAAAAAGTTTATGTATTAGAAATATCGAATTGTAATATCCTACAACTATCTCGCAGAAATTTTGCGAACCTTATATGGTGAAAAGAAAGCAAAATGATAATTGTATTGACTTTGAACTTTAACAGTAATAAACTAGACAAATATTTTAGTTCAATGAACTTCCTTCGTATTGATTTGTAAATTATTATTATATTTTTTGGGCTTGATAGATTACATAAATAACTTTTTTCAGAATGCAAAAACAAAGCGGACTAGTACAAATCCTTGCGTCTCAATACAAATTGTATGAATTCTCGTACAATACAAGTCAACAAAAAGACATCAACACTAATATTCAATGCCAAACCTATAATTACATAGTAAAAAAATTTAGACATTACTAATATTGAAATGGATGGAAAGAAAATATTTTCAATATAATGCAACTATGCACCAATTTTTGCTTAAGGGCATTGTCTAAACGTCATTCATGTTACACATACTCAAGCACTTGTTATAGAAGAATTTTTACCTTTATATTAAAAAAATTAAACCAATTGAAATTTTTTGTTAAATTAAACAAAATTACAGATACCAAAAGTTTTTGTTTTGCTATTTAAATAACATTTGAAAAAATTAATCCATACATACATAAACTGAAAAAATATCTTTTTAGTACAAATAAAATAAGAAAACATGACATCTGTTGGCATGATTTTGAACTTAATTTGTTGAAAGTAACTTGTACAATAAATGAATTCTTTTAAACATTGAAAATTTTAAAATAAAATTGAGTGTTTTTTCATAAAGTGATTATATTTTCATCATAAAAGGATTCATTTTTAATCTTAGCAATGATAATTTAAATTTACATTACCGATGGTTTCTAACTTGAAAACTATTAATTTTGCGACGCGTAGTTTAACCATAAAAATTCGTCATGAGTCATACTTGTCTGAAGTATGTTTACTTGAAATTACCCATTCGTTCGACGATTATAAAACCTTTTGATTATGTTTATATAAATATTAAATTTTTCATTATTTTTTTTGTTTTAATGTTGAACGCCTGCTAAATAAAATAATATTGTTATTTTTTACTTTGCAAAATAAAGTAAGTAAAGCTGTTTAACTTGTACAAATAAAATGGAACAATATTAAAATATTTATATTATTTTCAAATGTGTAGGAAATTTTTTATTTAAAAATAAATAAATTACAAAAATGATTGTTTTGCAGCTCATCAACAATTCATATGTGCATGATGATGATTTATTTCAAATTATTGTTTGCTCGGCTATCTAACATTAACATTCTAATTCACTTGAAATTGTTTGTCATAAGATTTAGAATGCCTATAATTGATTTGACAAAAAAGGAAACTTTTGGTATTTTTACTTGGTTTTTTTATAATATTAGCTTTTAATAATTTATATAGAAAGTTAAAATATGTTATATTTAAATCTAAATATTTATTATTTTTTTTGCTTCTGTTGATTTAATGTTAACAATTTTTTCTTAAAGTTATAAAATTGTTACGTGTAATAAAAAAAATATTTAAAGGTAATAAAACAAATTTCAACAATAAATTTTTTGACGTTAATAACATACAAATAAAAACATAATTTCATTTTAATTATCTCTTGATTATTTGTAATTAAAACGAGAACTTAACCAAAATCTTCTTAGTTTCAAGTTGAATCTCGTGAAGTGCACAGTTAATTGCAAAAAAGGTTAAAAAAAAAGAATTACCATGGAATTAAAGTCTAAAGATTTAGAGGTTACATCATTGGAAAATAATAACATTAAGAATAAAATGAAATTTTCCATCAGTGATGCTCGTAACCAATTTTTTTTAGCTTTTATAATAGGATTTGGATACATGGCTATGGTTTTCATTAATTTGTATACTACAAGATCGTTATTTTATCAATTTGCTTTGGATCCTTCGAGACAAGAAAATTATAAACGATTTACTTGGATTATCAATCTTTTACCTGTATTGGGAGCTATTCTAGGTGGTATTATTACTCATTATGTAGGACGCAAAGGAGGAATTCTTTTCTCAATTACTTCTTTAATGACATCAATTTTTATCACCCCATTTTTTATGGTAGATGATAATGCTCTCTTGTGTACAATATTGCAACGAAGCTTTTATTTGATTGCCATCGGGATTTATTATGTTATCGCAACCATTTATATAAGTGAGGTCTGTCATTCAAAACTAAGAGATCAACTTGGATTACTTGCCGTCTTCTTCAAATTGTTTGGAACACTTCTTTTTGATTTGACTCGGACCCAATCCAAACTATTATTTGCGCTAGCAATTATTCAAAGTTACATTTTCTTGGCAGCACTCCTTTTTGTTGGGCGTGAAAGTCCTTATTGGTACATAAGCAAATGGAGAAAAGATGACGCAAGAAACACACTTTTATGGTTGAACAAAAACTTTGAAGAAAGTGAAGTTGAAGATAAAATCAAGAAAATATCAAAATTTAATCGTGACGATAAGACATCGTTTATAAGGCACGTATGTAATAAAAACTCATTGAAACCGTTAACGATTATTTGCTTGTTAATATTTTATCAACAATTCACTGGCGAATCAACAATACGAAAACAACTACCTGATATTTTAAAAGCAGTAGAATGGTCCACGATATGTTGGCTAATAATTTCATTATTATCATCCGTTTTAACAATCATATTTGTTCCGGTTTTGAGAAAGAGAGGACTTTTGCTAATATCTGCTTTGACAATTGTTGTTTCTTTAAGCTTAAAAAGTGTAACAACTTATATTCAAATTGAAGATATTAATGATGAATATTACAGTACAACTGAGCTTTGGATGAAAATTTCGTACATAATGTTTAACGTTGGATATTCTATTGGATACATGTTTATTCCGTGGCTGGTGATGGGACAACTCTTACCATGTAAGTTTAATTTAACCATAATAATAATCTTTAAACAAAATCTAAATATTTAGATAAAATAAAAGAGTTTTCAGCTGTAATCTCTTGGTCATTTTATTGGTTATGTCGATTTGGAATTTCACAATTTTTCCACTATGCTTTTGGTATGTTATAAACTTATGATTATATGAAGCAAAATTTTTTTAATATCTTTGTTTTTGTTTTGTAGATATGAATCATGTTCCCTATGCTTATGGTATTTTTGCATTTATTACATTATTTAGTATGATTTATATTAACTGGTATATGCCAGAGACCCACGATAAAAGTTTGGAAGAAATTGAAGCACATTTTAATTATGAAAACGTCAATGAGGAAGAAATAATTAACAATGATTAAAAAAATAAATAAATGTTTCTGTTAGAAAATGTGACCAGAAAAAATATCCATAATAAAAACATAAAAGTAAATAAAAAAGCAAAAAAATTGTTTAGAAGTTTAGAAGCTTAAAAATTTATTTAAAGCAGAATAAATACACAATTTTTTGTAAAAATAACAAAAGCTTATTTTAATTTCAAAGTATGCTTTTATTAAATTAACCATAAGTCTATATTTTAAAACTACTTTCATTATAATTTTCAGCTCATTAACAACAATGAAGGATGAATTCTTGTTTTAATATAATTCTCTAAACAATAGATTTAAGAAATCAATAATAAATATACGAAAAATGTTTATGTTTTCAATATCATTTGAATTTTTTTATTTCAAAACATTTTTTAATTATTTCATTAGATGTACTCATCAAATGACAGGATTTATTCCTATTTTTATAATTGATGAATTATACAAAATTTAATTCATTACTAATCATGTATGATTTTTTTGTAGGTAGTGATAACTTCATATCAGGTGTTAGGAAATCATAACGACTGTTTGAATGTATTCTTAAAATAACTGACTGGTAAAAACATTTTTCCTCCGTTTTTCCAAAAAATATAAATTCTTGTTTCGTCAATTGTATTCCTTCATTTATGCAATCATTATAAAATACTGCAAAACTTTGGTCATTATCATTCATATTATTTGGGTGAATTATGCCAGAACAAACTGTGGTAGGCCAATCATTGAGTTTTTTACTAAATAAAATAATTTAAAACTTTGAATAATTATTTAAAAAATTATCTCAAATATTTACAATGAATGAGGAAGGTGTTCAGCGATTATTTTCATACACTCAAGATATTCGGATTCCTCAAAGTTTCCATAATATGACCAAACAAATGATTGTAGCAATATGAAAATAAAATAAAAAGTTTTTACAAAGTGATACATGTCATCTAAATGAAAGAGTTTAACTGATATTGAATTGTAAATGATTTCATCAATGCCTATTCAATTTTATTGTTTTATATTATTTTTTAAAAAAAATAGTGATAATATAGACAAAACTTTTTAAGTGGTGTATTCAAAATTTCAATAATAACACTGCTCGACAAAAAACATAGACATCATACTTTTAAAACCCCCAAAACACTCCACAAAAATTTTTCGTTCCTAGTAATTTCTTAATTTTAAAATCATGAACACTGTTTATTTCAATATTATCCAAAGTAAGTAAGTATTGAGTTGTAAGAAGGAAGAAAAGGGCTAGCCAAAAATTAATTTTTTGTTATAATTATCTCATTTAATTTTAAACAATACTCATAATTTTAAACTTAATAAATTAAAAAACTTATCAGCATTGAAAAGCTTTTTTCGGAGTCTTTCGAAGTTTTTTAAAAGTTTGATTTCGATTTTTATTTGTAGCAAAGTGTATTTTATAAGCGCAACCATATTTGATTTCGCTGCTTAAATTTATTTCTTTATTCTAATTTTGAACACTAATGCAAAATTCTAATTAGCAGAAAAACTACGTGCTTTATCGTTATTTAATATTTTCCGTCACAACAATCTTTGATGTTTATATAAAAAAGTGTGATTGACCTAGACAAGGCAATGTCTCTATTTATGACTTCACTTAAGACTATGCATAAGCATCATTAACATAATAAAAGACACCCATGACAATTTACCACTCAAAAGTAAATGCAAATATATTTTTTTCTTTTTCGAAATATACTTCTTAATATTTTTTTAATTTAATTTTTATTATTCAGTTTATTCGAAAAAACAAATAGTAAAAATATATAACCTAGAAAAAATTTATTTTCATAATATTCACAGTCGTTTTAAAAACAAACTTATGGCTTCCACTACAAGCAATTTCTGTTTATATAGTGAAGATTTCTTAAGTTAAAAATTACATTGTAACGCTATTTCTATTAAAAAAAAATACACCTTAATTAATACATCTAATACGATAATAATAATCGTGTATTAACCTCTGACTTTTTTTTATCGATAACATAAAATAATTGAACTTACATGTGGAATATCTTTTATTTGTTGTAATCCAGATATTTTTGTAACTGGTACACTTTGTCTCACTAAACCACAATATTTTGAACGTGAATATTTATGCATTAGCACTTTCCACACCATGAATGCCATGATCGATTAGTGCAATAACACGCTTTATGTTTAATTGTTCATGAAATTAATGAATTACATTTTTATGTTTAATTGATATCTGATTTTTGTTTTGGTACTGGTACCATTTTACTATAATTATTTTCATTTTTATTTAATTTATTTTAAATTATTATTATCACAATTCATTGAAAATCAATGCATATTTTAAGTAACACTTATGACAGTCAATCTTTCTTCTTATAATGAAAACTTAAATCTATGAAATTTGTTTGGTTCACAAAGTTTCAGTTTCGCAGTATTTCATTTTACATTAAAAAAAATCTAATTACTCTTAATAGAAAAATAATCCACGAATTAGGCGATTCACTTGCCGGCTTGACTGCACAAGCACTAATAATTCAAATAATTATAATGAATATTATGAATACCTTACTATTGACTTGTCTATTCATTACCTAGCCCATATGATAGGGTGAACAAAAGTTTTCTGTGTTACGATATATAAAAAACCAAATATATAAGATAGTAAAAGAGCCTCACCTTATATTATTGTTTAATTTATACACAGAGTAACAGTACTAAGTATGTAGCACATGTATACGTCGTTTAACTAGTAGAAAATCATACTTTACAACAGTAATTCATTCATAAATTTTGAAAAAAATAGAAGCGCCACAGATACACAAACAATATCATACTATTTGCAATGAGTTTCTTCCTTCATACATTTATTCAAACTTTACTTTTTATTCTCTATTAGAAACGTGCATACTCGCATGAGTATTTTTTTTATTTATAGTTCTGTGTTTTGTTCTCTTAATATTTTTAAAATTTAATAAACAGTTTCTTTTTATTCAAACGTAATAAATTGGCTTATCTCCATATGTTTTTAAGAAAAAACAAAGAAAAATCCGCTCATCGGTTATGTGTGAGGAAAAAATATTAAAACAGATGTTCTTCCTTAAATGATAAGATTTATTCTTTGACAATTGATAAATATCACAATTTTATATCTGTATAAATATCATTTAATGAAGTAAAATAATTATAGTGTATTAAACTATGAAAAAGACCGTTTTGAAGTTTTTATTATTATATTTTTTTTTTTTAATATTGAAGAAAGAGACATTGAGCAAAACAAATTAACCGCAATGAATTAATGGTTGCCCAAAATATATTAACTTAGTATTTATTATAATAATTCTTTATTATGTGTCTTGAAAATGTAAGTAGATCAGAAAAAGGATATTCAGGTTACGAAAATATTTGGGTCAAGATCATTAATTAGTTTGTTATAAGAAAATTCTTATTTGGTCGATATTTCATAGCTAGGACCTTAATTGGAACTTTTCATGTTTAATCTTTTCAAAGAAAAAGTGGCTACTAACTAATCCTAAAATATTGACACATCATAATGTGAACAACAATATTTCTCTTCTTTAAATGTAATTGCTAGGTACGAAAAAAAATTAACTGACGACTGAGGAAAAACTTTTCAAACATATCCGGAAACGACCGGTATTCATTTAATATATTGACTTACAATCCATTAGTGAATAAAAATTTACTATTCTTTTTCCTTTAATTTTTTTATAGTTATTCAAGGTGTAGATTTACATAAAAACTTTATCATTCTAACAAGGGTGTGACTTAGCATATTCCCATATCTATCATAAATAATGGTTTTAGAAAAATAACCATTATTTAAGGTGTCTTGCGTTCGCATATATGTATAATAAAATATATAAATACTGAAATTACTGATGCACCATGGCTAATAAGGGTCTTTTCACCAGTTTTAACACCAAAAAAGAGTGTAATTTAATGAATAGAAATGTTTCAGAATAATTTTTATCACTTCAATTGTCATTTAATGAATAAAACTCGCAATGACTGAAAATCCTACTATCATACTAATTATATTCTGTCAACAATCGACAATAAAACCAGGGCTTAAGACGAAAACATATTTTGATTGCCAAAATCACGAACGATGAAAAATCAATCCACTTTTGTGTAAAATAGTTATTTAAAGATTTATTTGAATTGTACTTAGCATTATTAATAAACGTTTTCATACTTTTCAGTTTTCAAATTCAATAAGTTTTTGAAAAAATTCGTTTTGAATAGACATGTTTAATAAAAAATTGGCATCCTAAAAATAAAATATTGTAGTATTTATAAATTTAATGCATCGAAATAAAATTAATATAAAGGGATTGCAAATACTTTTCCCACATTTTTCCAGCCGAAATTAACAATCAGGATTACTATTAAAAAAAATACATACCTGATGAAAGCTTAATGTTTTACTGCAACAGTGTATTTTTTTATTAATCCAACTTTTTCTTTTTACATGTTCTGTTATTAAAATCAAACTTTTCTTAAACACATCCCAAAAGGTGTGTAAATAGAATAAACATATCAAAATGGTATCGACTATGCGAGCCATTTTGTTTTTCATATTTTTTTATTAAACATTTTATTTATTTTTAATGATTGAAAACTTAAATCAGATATTGTCTTATAGTATTCAAAATGTTAAAACATACTAACTGATGATTTACACCGATAATATGACTATGCTGGTGCCTGAATTTGAAAATGAACAAAACATATAGTTTCTTTTGTTTTTTTCTTCACATGCAAATGCAATACGCGACACAGATTGAAATAGAAACCATAAAAATTATAAATTCTAAGCAGATACCGTATGTCAAACAAAGGCGAGGTTCTTCAACTTAAAACAATATGAAATATTGAACCAATTCAAAGTTATTGAAAATTATCTGGGCAAGTAGATAATCTCTGACAGTGCATATTACAATAAATTCTCTTCACTACCTATCTATACTATAGTATCCGAAAAATTTGGCATAGACTGAAATTCAAAGAAAATCAAAAATTCTACATTTTTTATGCTGTACATTTAAGTTTAAACCACTGACTAGATGAGATCGATCATATAATGTTCAATCAAATATGTCTCTTATACTTAAAATTAACATTTGTATAACAGATTTTCCCAATGTTTCCGTATAAACAACACTTTCTCAGTTATTTTTAGACCCTGTATTAACAAAACTCTGAGTGATTTTTTAGTCTTCATTCAAATTTTATCGTATGCGGACTTTGATTTCGTTCACTATTAATTAATTCATATTTTTCAAAATATAAAAAAAGTCGATTACGGGTTTAAAAATGCAATATAATTAACATATTTCATGAAATTAGAACACCGTTTGCATTTCAATTACAGATATGGGCAATCAACCAGGAAAAGAACAAAATTTGAAAGGAAAATATAAGAAAAATTTGCAATGGAATAAATCGTCAGCAGGTAGGTCATAGAAAAATGTGTGAAAAATTTATTGCAAAATTGGAAGAAAAATTTAATCACGCTCAATATGTCTCAACTTCACTCAAACAATACAGAGAGTGAATGAGAGATAGTGAGAAGCAAAAAATTTATGTGAGAAATATAACAAAATAAAACAACACTACACAATGGAATGTAGAATGTTTACATTTGTGATGAACCGACAGCCACTTGTTTGATTTAATATTTTTATATAATAGTACATATTTTTTTTTTGCTATATAAATTTTAAAATAAAATTGCAGGCCCACCTCTACCACCAAGCCGCCCTGAACTTGTGACCAATCCTAATATTGGGTCAGATGCAGTTACTATTCGATGGGGTAGACCTATAAGTGATGGCGGGGCACCAATTCAAGGTTATATTGTAGAACATCGACGAATTGGATCTCAACAATGGCTTCGGGCAGTTAATATGTTAATTCCGAACAATGAACTTACAATAAGTGGACTAGATCCTGGATGGAAATATCATTTTAGAGTGATTTCTCAGAATGTCGTTGGAATTTCAGAACCATCAGAGTATTCAGAACCGCTAACAGTCATGCTTCAAAGAAATTCAACTACTTGTTTGCCAATGTTCTCAACAGAATTAGAAGATACTGCAGTTGTTGAAAACAGTTCGGTGGAGTTCAAAGTAACATATTATGGAATTCCTGTTCCAGAAATTATATGGTATAAAGATGGATTTGAATTGCTTAATGGGAAACATACAAAAATTTTCAATGATCCCGAGAGTGGTTATAGCACATTAATCATAGAGAATATCTTACCTTCAGATGAAGGAGAAATTAAGTGCACAGCCAGTAATTTTCTTGGACATGTTCAAACAAAAGCACATTTGAGCGTAGAGAATCCTCCAAAAGTTTTTCTGCCCGAAAAATATGAAGATGGGATAATTGTTGAAGCAGAAGAAATTTTACGACTTAAAATAGCCATTCAAGGCCGTCCTCCACCAACTGTTATTTGGACACATAATGGAAGTGTAATTCATAGTGTTGGTCGTTATGAAATATTTACAAGTGATAAAAGTTCCAGCTTAAGAATCACCAATGTTCAAAGAAGTGATCGAGGCGAATACTTGGTCAAGGCCTTAAATAAAATAGGAGAAGATTCTAAAGCATTTTTAGTGACGGTTATTTCTAAGCCAGACCCACCTGGAAAAGCTATAATCACAAAATGTGTAGGGACGTCAGCGACAATTACCTTTTCTGAACCTGCAGATGATGGAGGATGTAAAATTGGTAATTATATTATTGAGTATAATCGGGTAGGTTGGGATGTATGGCTCAAAGCAACATCTTGTAGAGGACTTACTACTACACTTCATGACTTGTTCGAAGGTTCTGAATACAAATTCAGGGTTAAGGCTGAAAATCCTTATGGAGTGAGTGATCCAGGTGAAGAATCTTATCTTCTATTTATACCTGATGTTAAACGAGGTATATTACATCCTATTCGAAACAACATATCATCACCATCTTTAAATGGGACAAGAAATAGCTCTACTCGAAGTAGTTTGTTAAGTATACCCGAAGAAAAAACTCGATTAAGATCACTTACACCTGAAAATGTCAATAGAAAAGTTGATAGTGAAACGTCTACTCGCCCAGATTCTAGTCCAAAGCAAAAACCAAAACACACAATCAGTGTTCAATTTGCTGCTAATATATATGATGATCCACCGAATACAGTAAAACAATCAACTTCTAAACAAGTTTCGGTTGATTCTATTAAAGCCCCTAAAGCCGTTTTTGATGCATCAGGAGAACCAACACCAGCAACTTTACCCTCTCCCAGTCCGTTAACATCACATATCATGGAGAAAATTTGCCAATCATCTAAAACTGAAACTAATACAGATTTTACAGAAATTGAAAAAAATAATCAACTGCAACAAAGCTCTTCGGCAAACGGTAATGGGAAAATTCCAGTGATACCTGCAAATAAAGACAAAAATAATGTGGAAGTCAGAATAGAAAATCGTAAGTTTCAAAATTTAACAGTCTCTTTACATTTATTTTTTTTTTTTTTGCTTTTCTAGAAGATGGATTTGACTTTGATATTGATGCAGCATCTGCCCCACCACCTCCTTTGTCACTTTCATCACCAGAATTAAATACTATAATGCCTTTTCAATTGCCAATGAGACCAGCAGTTAGTTCTACTGAATTGCTATATGAAAAAGCAATGGATAAATTTTACCAAGCAGTTGCTAACGAACAAGCTCAAGAACAAGATATACAGTTGAAAAAACTTCCTTCCATGGGAAATGATGATCTTGAACGTCGAAAGAGCTTGCCAGAAGGAGACAAGCAGCAGTTAATAACTCGAATGCGTTTTAATTCTTTACAAGAAGATAAAAGGATTTCATTAAACAGAAGGCTGTCAGCTGAAACTTCAGGAAGTTTTGTCGAAAAAATGAAACACAGCAAAAGTTTTGAGAATCAGCCCAACGAATTTCATGAAGATGAGAATAAAAATATTCTAGTAGATGAATCGTTAAATATATTGCCAGCACCTACAATTTCTATTACATCTCCAATTAACGATTATATTGAAACATCAACGACTGATAAATCATTGGGTAAACAAGTAAAAATTGCAGAAAACGTGCAGATTGTAAATGAAGAAGAAACATTTAGTTCAGACTATACCGATAGCACAGCCTCTTCAACAGATTCAATTGTAGCTAAAATGGCCTCATTAAAAGAAAAACTTGCTCGTATTGAGATAGATGATGATGACGAAAACAAAACTTATCATCCTCGTTCAATGGATTTACGCAACTTGTCTTCACCATATAAATCACCTGAACATGGACAGGCAGTGAATGTCTTAACTAAACCACATCCACTGCCAGATCCTAATTTTGTTCCAAAACCAATATTAAAACGACCAACTTCACCTTCTTCTAGTAATTTTTCATCTCCACCTTCTTCAAAACCAAGTAGTCCTACCCCTCCTTCACCTACTACAAATGTAAGAGCTTTCTCTCCACCACCTCCCAAAAGTTTTGGTTCACCTTTGATGAAACCACCTTCACCCAAACAGATTGAGTTAAGCAGTGGTGCCCGACAAACAATTGAAGAACGGGAACATACAGCTAAGAAACAAAAGAAAGGATTAAAGAAATTTTTCGAAAAAATAACAACTTCTCCACTATCGTCTAAAGAAAAACTTGATTCACAAGAGAAAAGGTCGACTACAAAAAATACAGAGAAAGATAATGAATTAAGTCAAATAAAAAGTGCAGATAAACTTGATAACTATCATTTGCCATCAGCAATTCAAGATATTCCTCCTATCAGACCTCAAATAAGTGCATCTAATGAACGTGGAAGAAAATTATTACAACAACGTCAAAATTCAGAAGAAGAAAACAAGACAGTCATCGATCACTATACAACAATTTTGAAAAATCGAGACACTGTTCGCACAGCGAAAGATAAAGTACCCATATACTTAAATCCTGAAGCAATCAAAAAAGTTCACGAAAAAGCAAAAGAGGAAGGAGAAGATATTGACCTAGAAGAGGAAGAAAACAAACCAAAAATCACACAAGGCAAACGAGAACTTGATTTAAGTGCATTGACATTTGTTCGGAGACAACGCAGTAGGGATTCTTCTTTGAATAGAACAGCAGGTGCCTCTAGAGACTCTTCATTACCAAGGGGGTCATCAAGAGATACTTCTATAACAAGAGGAGCACAGATAAGAAATCAATCATTACCACGCAATTCTAGAGATTTTTCTGAAAAAAGAGGTTCACATATTCGAGATCAATCATTGCCACGTGGTTCAATTAGAGACCAGTTTCAGGCAACTATTGTCTTATCTAACACTTTACCCAAAGAATATGAACCTTTGTTATCAAGAAATTCTTCTCAAAATCAAGAAAATATAAGAGATACTAGTGAAAGAAATTCACCTTCTCCGACTCCATTTTCTAGACGGATCTTGCAAATGCCAACGAACGATGAAAACGAAGAACCATACCATCAATATTCACGTAGTGAAACTGGCTCTCAAATTTCAACACGATCAAAAACTCCGCAAGAATTGGAAATTGAAGATCGCGTCAAAAGTAATTTATCATACATAATGGATGTGTGTCTACTAGGATTTGCTTTTTATTTATACATTTTTAAGGATGCAGTTTTTTGCATTCCTATCTTAATCTTACTTGTATACAGACAGTTAGGAGACGTAGTTAAAAATAATCCGATATTTAAACAAAAGCCGAATTGAATATTATATTTAAAAATTTTTGTTTGTTTATTGTGTTTGTTTTTATTAGTTTTATATTTGTTAAAATATTCTTTTTGACTTATTTTAATTAATCATATTAAGTTTGCATTAAGATTTTAAACATAACATTCTCATCATATTTAAATTGTTCTTTTTTTGATCGAAAAACGTGTAAAAAGTGCTTTTAAATGAGATTTGTTTCAATTCTTTTTTTTTTTTGGGTTTATCAAAAATTTAGAATAAAATAATTTATTAAAATATAACATAGTGATTACTTCAAAAAATATGGCTTTATTTATGTAATTTATCCAGTGTAAATAAAATGTTATTAAAAATAAATGTTTTTATTTTTAGTATTTAAAATTTTATAATCAAATATTATTATGTCTCATTGTTTTTTTTTTATTTTATTAACATTAAATAAATGTTATCAGCAAATTATAAACAAAATAACAATCTCACTTTTTAAATCATAACATTATTGCCCAAGAAAAACGCCCAAATTGTGTTTTGAATAAAAATTAGTGTTCATTCACCATGAGCAATTTTGTTTAAATTTTTCAAACGTTTGTCTTAAATATTTACATGTTTATTTTCTCCTTCCTTGAATAACGATTCCTTTATCTTTATATCGGAATGAAATTAAAACAAAAGTTTTTGTTTTTATGTTTTATAATATTTTTATTTTTCTTTTTCAATTCATAAAAGTATAATTATTTGATATTAGTATTTTAAGCATTTTTCTTACTGTTTTTTATTTTA